>JBBBDQ010000564.1:505000-607500 GCA_037127315.1 Ascarosepion bandense | reverse complement strand
AAGCGGTAACGCCACTGATGCGAAGTGGGGGGTAAATAAGAGAGTAGAAGTTTCAGTAGGAGGAGAGTGAACAGAAAGACGAACCAGTTCTAGATGGTGTCAGAGAAAGGCAATAGGAGGTTGGAAATACAGGTATGATTACTGTTGCGAAGGTAGAGTGAGAAAGGAAAAGAACAAGATACACGGGGTGATGTAGAAAGAAAGAGGGATGGACTGGAAGTCAAGTGGATAAAAGATTGGAATTGACATTGAGTTTAAATTGCTGAAGGTTGTAGTTGTCAGGAAAGCAAGTATACGAAAGGGAGTTTCAGAGTTTGGAGGTGTGAGAAAAGAAGCTATTAGAGTAGAAGCGTGGTCTGCATTTGGTAGATTTAACTTGTTCCTAGTCTGATTGCTTGAGGAGATGCCAGTGACCTAAGTTCGTTGGAGCAAAATCCATGAAAATATTTGTAGAAGAGACAGAGGAAAGCCACATTCTGCTGGTGTGAATGTGGTTGGAGTCGATCTGACAGGTATGGACCGACCACATTATAGATTCTCGTTAGGAGCCTGTCAAGAACCCTGAGATGAATAGCAAGGACACCTGACCAGATATGACAACAGTATTTTCTGCATTCTTTTTAGCAGTAGATTTAGCTATTGATTCAAAGTAGTCGTTCCACTTGAGGTCAGAAGAGAAGTTGACACCGAGGTGGCGCAGTGTATTGCTTTCAGGGAGACTCGTTTAGTCCATGCTTATGGATGGAGGCAGGAGAGACTGCCTTAGATAGTTGACAGATAGCAGGTTTGTTTTAGAAGCATTGAAATTTACAGGCCATTTCTTACTTAAGTCTATCACAGAGTGGAGGTCCTTCTTAAGATCAGCAGTGTTGTTATGTTTGTCCGCCTCGCCAGTTTTCTTATCGATATAGGAGTAAATTCTGGTGCCCTCTGCGTACATGCATACTTGGAATTTGATTACGTCTGGGAGATCATTTATGAAGATCAGAAAGAGCGTCGGACATAGGATAGAGCCCTGGGGGAGTCCAGCGTTCGTGTGGTAGGATGAGGAACATGCACTGTGCAATTTGATAGGAATGATTGGATCAAATCAAGCAGTCGTCCAGTGATTCCATAACGCAATAGCTTGCGCAGAAGATCGGCGTGTTATAACCTATCAAATACTTTAGAGATATCCAGAGCAACAGCTCGAGCTTCGCCGGATTTATCGAGGGCCTGGTATATATATTCCCTGATGATCGTTAGTATATCGGGAGTAGACCTGGCAAAACGGAAGCCATACTGTCTGTCTGAGAATAGTTTATGGGCAGTATGATGTTGAACTATTTCCCTTGAGGTTTCTAAATACAGGAACTACAGAAGCGGACTGCCAGCAGACAGGTAAATAAGAAGCAAATACGCAGTAATTGTAGAGTTTAGAGAGGACAGAAGAGAGTTCTAGGGCAAAATCTCTTCAAGTCAATGACCAGGATTCCGTTGCATCTGATCTCCTTACGGGGGTCAAGTTTTGAAATTATGTTGCTATCGGTATGAAGGAAGTACTTTTGTAAAATGCTTGAAAAACCTATATCCCTTAACCTTCTTACAAATTCATTTGCTTCCATAAAATTTAAGAACATCTCACTAATCTTGAGCAAACGAGTCAGGAGTGAAATTGGGTTGATAGAACCACTTGGGAGCCGTCGATACGTGTGATGACGAAATCGAAAGTTATCGAGACTAAGGGTTTGTGCGTGATAGCCTTGTTAAGACTCTTTACCACGTTAGATTATGCAAACTCTCCCAGAACCTGTAACTAAGATATGCTCAGTATAGTTGCAGTATAAACAACAGGTCGGTTCTGTGAGTTTTAAACGAACACAAATGTGTTTGATCAGGCGTCTGCAACGGGGTTTAGCTAACTGCCCTTGTATATTACGTTATTTTTATTTTAGTGATTTGCAAACCTAACATCAAAAAGTACTTCTTTGAAAGTGTTATCATGGCTTTAAAAAAAGCTCCCATCCCTTAACCTTCTTACAAATTCATTTGTATCCATAAAATTTAAGAACATCTCACTAATCTTGTAAAGTGTATTGCTTTGGTCTAATGCATAAGGGCAAGGGGTATGGTGCGTGCAGTGTATAATCTTAGTAACAGCTGAAAATGTTAAAACAAATAAATAAAACTGCATTGATTTGTTTGAAGAGCCTCTACTATATATTTACAGGCGTCATTTGCAGAATCGGAAGAGATAATGAATCTCAACAAAAGCGAAATATTTATTTACTATCCGTTATACCACACGGAAAAATAGACATATTTGATTAGCCATCTGTCAGGTTTGGGTCCCTCAATTCCCGAATAACTTGCCAACTTTTAATAAACCCATCCTTATTATTGTTGTATGTAACCTTGTCCTGGATTTCTGGCCAAACATCGATGACGATCATCTTGACTTCAACGACGGTGACACTGATGTGGGGTAATGGACACACACAGGAGCTGTCAGAAAATCTTTAACCAGCAAGAGTTCTTTGTTTCCTGTTGTCTGTGTGTGTGTGTGTGTGTGTGTGTGTGTGTATGTGTGTGTACTGACTTCTTCATAACTCGTCTCTTCGGCCAGGAACCCCAGACTTATATAACCTCCAAATTCCTACGCATTTTTGCTTTTTCGTGTCGCTTTTTAATTGAAGTAATCTATGGCCAGATATATCTGTCAATCATTTTTGCCAGTTATTGTCTTTGAAACCTTTGTTGATGCCTGTGATTTCTGCCTTCTATCAATCATATCTTTGTCGGCTATTACCTGTGTTTCTGTCTTTTTATGTTTCAACCCGTTACCACCATCCACAGCCACAACATATTTTTATCAAGCATATTTTTGCCGGGTAAGGAAATATATAACATTATGACACAGTGTAGCTATGTGTTAGCTTTAATACTGGCTTGGGTTGCATATACAGAAATTAAAATATTATAACAGTCGGTTTTATCTCGTATCCAAGAATTTAATTTCTACTTTACTGATAGCTTCGTATATGTCGATGTCGTTGAAGACAAGATCTTTCCAGCCTATCGCTGTTTAATTTTGCAAGCGTTGGTTGAAGGATGAAAGAAAATCTGTAAAAGAAAGTCCTGATGGCTTGGATTTGTTCTATGTGGATATTAACTAGTCCAAGAACGGATCAACACACTTGATTCCTGTAGCTAGCGATTCACACGAGGGTCCACCAAGTAGCCCTGATAGCTCTGACAGCTCGTCTGAAAGCTCATCTGAAGCTTCGGAGAAGCACCCGAAACAAAAGATCACACCCGCACTGTTATTTGTGTGATCAGCAAACCAGTGGGGAGTGTGACAATAAACATTCACACTTACCGGAGTCAAAGCGTCCAAGATGTTATGCTTGTCGGGCTGCTGTTTTGAATACGTGCATAAATCCACGCTAGACACTTCGTCATTTCGTCAGCTGCATCCTCTCCTCTTGCAAATTGGGTCCAAGAAAAGTACATTTTTCGACCTTTGTTATTTTATGCTAATTGGCACGAGCCGGGCTCTCTGATTTATAATGTGGCCAAAGGCGATGACCGTTGCATCGACAACGATTTTGGTTAATAAAATGAGTCTGAGATATTAGCTAGCACTGCTGCTAGGACCGTGGTGATGTGCTCTGGTATAGAGGTTCGTTTTAAGTTACCACTCTGTTTATTTTTGTCTGGAAGCTGGACGCTAGCTTCGAACCTACTAACAGAGCGAGCGGTTTAATTACCAGTATCTACCGAAACGTGGGAGAAATACAGTGATTAACTACAATTCCATGACTTTCTTCTGCAACACATGGAATGAGACATACAAAATCCAGATATAAAACTGAACCCACTGCCATTGACTCTGTTGCATGTCATTCATGCGTAACCCTCCTCATCGGCTTGCTCACCCCACGATATCTGCTCTAATCATCATCTGCTTGTTCCACTGTTAGCGTATTTGCGGGTTGGTCACGCTTAGTCTAAATACATTTTTCTAACTACATATAATATATTTGTGGTTATGTATTAGCTTTGTTACTTAGCATTCATGATTCTCCAATAATTTTTAAACTTTAAACCATTTCCAATATTTAGTCGTTGAACAAAAGTTCTCGTCCATAAAAAAAGTGTAAAAACATTTTCTTTGAAGTATGTGAATGGGATTGTATCAAGTTGTGTTCAGAAAGATATTTATTTTATACCTCTATTCAACCAGTAGAATAATTATTGATGCAGGTTTTTTTTAAAATATGCGCTAAATTTCAAAGAGCTAATATTACCAGATTCTACAATAATAAATATCAGTTATAAAAATAAATTCTAAAACGGTGACATCTCCAGATAGTACAAATGTTTAATATTAATCCATTTGGTATGAAATGTTTTTTCTTTCGGGTTTTCGAAGTCCAGCGGTAGTCAGTAGCCATAATCACGTATCATACTGGGTGTCTACATGCCCACCCATGCAGGCAGGATGCGATACAAGGTAAGTTTAATGTGGGTAGATAGAGTGCGTGCACTCGGGTTAATTTCCAAAACATCTCTGCCTTCTACTACGATAGATAGATAGATAGATAGATAGATAGATAGATAGATAGATAGATAGATAGATAGATAGATAGATAGATAGATATAAAAAGACTTAAATAGATATGAAAAGAATGAGATAGATAGATAGATATGAACAGACTACGATAGATAGATAGATATATAGATAGATAGATAGATAGATAGATATGAACAGACTAAGATAGATAGATATGAACAAACTACGATAGATAGATAGATAGATAGATAGATAGAGAGAGAGAGAGAGAGAGATAGGTAGATATGAACAGACTAAGATAGATAGATAGATAGATAGATAGATATGAACAGATTAAGATAGATAGATAGATAGATAGATATGAACAGACTAAGATAGACAGATAGATAGATAGATAGATAGATAGATAGATATGAACAGACTAAGATAGATAGATAGATATGAACAGACTACGATAGATAGATAGATATGAACAGACTACGATAGATAGATAGATAGATAGATAGATAGATAGATAGATAGATAGATAGATGAAATTTTATTTATTCAGTGTTTTCTCAGTTCAGCGGTAGTCGTTAATCTTGCGTATCATATTCAACAGCTACTTGCCCACTCATGCAGGCAGAATGTGACACAAGGACAGCTTAAATGGGGGATTTTAAGGTCATCACTTGGACCAATTCAGAAAATGATCACCATTAGACTCATCCAACAATTTCCGAATCTTTTGCACTGTCCTGAGTTTGAATTTGAATTTTGTTTAACGGTATATAAATCTCTGCGTGTTATTTAATGCCGAAAAGGTGGGGTTTTAATGTATTTTTTAATGTTCAGTTATAGTGAGAATGTTGATTTGATCACATTTTAATGAAATATTTTTGTTTTTCTTTTTTATTTTAGAAAACTGAAGATGTCTTTTAGTTTTGTATTAAAAATGTTTTGCTGAGAATAATTTTTTTCATTCAATAATAGGTTATGGTAATAATTTTATTCAAAAATGTATTGTTGGTAATATTTGTTCTTAAAATAGATATATATTTCTATAAAAGCATATTTTTATTCTTTCATCGTGTTTTGACCACAGTTTGGGGGTGGTTAACTATTTGCCCATAGCGGGAACCCTAACAGGTGCTACCACTCCGGGTCAGAGTGGATCTGTGAACAACAGCAATTAAGAGGTGGTTCCATGCACCTCACAACCTCCCAATCAGAGGTATTGCTTTCACATGCAGTTTACCCAGGACCAGCACTCTCCTGAAATTGACAGCTTAAAATTCTGAAATGATTTTATTAGATTCGCTTTGAAATTCAGAAGTACAGTATGCCATTTTCAAGTTTTGGGCGGACTGAATCGCCTCATGATGCTCTTTTTCTCAGAGGAGGAGTCCAACAGACCCTACTAGACTGTGAAGCATACTAAACAAACAAACAAAAAAAAACGCATGTACAAAATTAAAATAAAATTAAAAGATAAGATTGTGACAATTTACTCATCACATCATTGAATGTTATTTGTATATTAGCCAAATAGGTGAGGACATTGCCCTGTATTCTTCAATGAATTCCTTAGGCTTACAATAAAAAGGTGTACATGTCTTTCTTATTTCCCATACAAAGTGACTATTACAGATTGGATCCGTGATAATAACATCCGGAAAACACTAGTATTGTCAATATGAAAAATGTTAGGTTTTATCATTAGAAAGTTAAGTAAAAGAAAGTGCTATGAGCAGACCCGAAGCTGCGAAAAGTCAATTTTGCAAAGCAATAAAAACATAGGTGCCGAGTTAATAATTGTGTTGATGTGGGTTGATCAAGAAAATTGAATTATCCACTAATGGTTGATTTCATGATGATTGTGATTGGTTGTCTATCGCTTTTGGCAAAAATCAAAAGCCAACGTGTGTTTGCCGCTTGACATGATAAACAGACTTACAATGAATTGAAATGGAATCGCTACTAATCAAGTATGAAAAAAGTTATTTAGACGATAATGACAAACTTATTGACTTTCCCCACCAAAAAAATAATGAAAAATGAAAATAAAACAGTGATAAAAAACAGAGGAATTACCCAGCATCGGTGTTATCTGTAGAAGGAAAATAATTTTTAACGATAGAAGGGATTTTAATGTAAGACGAAAACAACAAAAATAAGAAGAAGCTTATTTTAAGCCAAAAGATTAAAAGAAAGAAATTCAAACTAAAATAAGGAGAAAGCGATTTGTGTAATTTGGGCAGAAGATTTCGATAATAATGTTTCTTAACTTAACCCCGATTTCATCTTGTTCGTAATTCAGTCGAAAGTGATAAATTAATTGCTGGAAGAAAAAAATAACACAAGTGTAATTTTTTGGTGGGAATATTTTTTCCCAAAACGGATGAAATGAATTAATTTCTTATTCACACACACGTATTCATCAGCACGCGTCTATAAATTTTATTTTACTGCACACACACACACACACACACACACACACACACACACACACACACACACACACACACATATATATATATATATATATATATAAAAACAAACGTTTCTTGTATTTCTGTTTCTAATTTCGATAATGTTTAGAAAATATGTAAACATATTGAGAGTTATTGATGTAAATTGATAAAGGATAACAGATATAACTCAATAGAATATATTTTGAAATATATATTTACGAATTTTGGGTTCTGCTTGGTTTCAAGCATTGGTGAAAATTGTGGAATAAAAATTGGATCCCTCGTGTTCTAGAAAATCGAAAAGAGAACAATCAATAGCTCTCTTCAAAAGCAGAAATATCAAGACGATCCATGACAGAAAAAGCTGTATCCATCCCAAAAATACTTGCCAACTATAAGCATGCAAGAGCAAATTGCAGTGTGGTATATCTAAAGATATTTTACAGCGAAAGGTCCGATAATTTTTTACTTATCCTCGTATGTATATACTCTCGTATGGGGGTGATAATGACTCGGTATTGTTGAATACTCTTTAGCTTTTGCAGGAGATATGTTGTTCCTGTGCCCCCGATAAATGTTTTTATTGTGGTGTTTGGGTTTTTTTTTATTTTTTTTGCGGGGGGGGGGGGGTTCTAAAATAGGGAATTTGATATTCAGCGTTATGGATACTCACTCTCGAATTAAATTTTAATTATTGGATGCATGTATCCACACACATAACCTAACAGACGAATACAGACTGCATACTTTGACTGACAAGAAAACAGTTTTCATGATAGTCGTTTGTGTGTAGGCTGGATGATTATGATATATATGTATATGATTATGATATATATATATATATATATATATATATATAAGAAAGAATATTAAAACGTTTTGATTTAAAAAATATTTTTTTTGAGAGTATTTGTTTATTTCTATTATTATATTTTATATTTCAGACCGCCCTCGGTCCTTCATCAAAGACAAATGATTTTAAAATTTGAATTAGTCAAAATTCAAATTTTAAAATCATTTGTCTTTGATGAAGGACCGAGGGCGGTCTGAAATATAAAATATAATAATAGAAATAAACAAATACTCTCAAAAAAACATATTTTTAAACTCAAAACGTTTTAATATTCTTTCCTATACATATTAAGACAGTATACATGGGTCATCACTATGATATATATATATATATATATAGTGAGAAAAAAGTGAAATTTTGGATGATATTTTTATAGTAAAATCTAAAATAAACGACCGGTTTCGTACCAAATCATTTCAAGTTTATTTCTGGGAATCTAAGCTTGGAAAAAAAAATGATAAAGAGAGGAGAAAAATGCAAAAGGACTAGAGTCCAATAATATTTAAACCTAGAAAGCAACCTTTCTGTTCACAGAGAGAAGCCTTGCGGGATTTGATGTTTTTCGACGTTTTGGATTCCATTATGCGTGATGCAATTAATAATTTTATAAGGTTAAGCGGCATGTTGTTAAAAAAATGACCGATTTATTTGAGTTTTCCTTATATTGGTACAGAAGGTGGATTGTTAGCTAGGCAAATTTCGCATTCTGTAAGCAAAAATTATTTCTCTGCTAATGTTCGACCAATATTTTTTCCTCAACTAATTTTTTCTTCCATTCCCAAGGATGTTTTATCCCTGCATCATGTCAATTCTGTTATTTACAAATATGGATGTAGTTGTGGATGCGACTACACAGCTATAACATCCCAGCGTGTGGATTATAGAATGAAACAACAGTTACCTCCCAGAATTTTTAATCCGGACGCAGGTAATTGCCAACTGGTGAATACATCCAGGTCATCTGTAGCACCAGTGGCCAAATATAGCAGAGAATGTGTTGCTGGATTGAGTGCCGAATGATTTTACTACTTCCTGGGTCGCACTCTTTATATCATTTGAAAGTTCTGGAGTCAATATACGTCAAATGCCGCAAGCCTTCTCTCTGTAAACAGTGAGATTGCTTGCTGGGTTTGAATGTTATTGGGCACTAGGTCTTTTGAAATTTACCCCTCTCATTATCATCTTTTATTTTTCAAGCTTACAAATTCCCAGAAATAAACTTGAAAAGATCTGTGACGAAACCGGTCGTTTATTTTAGTTTTTATTATAAAAATATCATCCAAATTTTGCATATTGCTTATTGCTTGCTATTATTAAAGTTTTGTACTACTAAGAATCTGTTCATATATATATATATATATATATATATATATATATATATATAGAATGGTAGACTTTGAAAAACAGTAGCTACTCTGGCATTTACGCAACGTTCATTCAGAAATGAATTAGAACATTCTCAGCTACTGGGCATATATAATGATAATATACACGCTAAACAGTCTGCTTCCTTCTACCAAGAGCCCGTAGCTCAGAGGTAGAATCGCCGACTGACGCCAATTCGATCAGGTTTCAATCCTGGGTAAAAATCATTCTGATGTCTAACCGTACTGATGAGCTGTCATACAGCGGAACAGATCTGTCTGCGGATGACTATATATATATATATATATATATATATATATATATATAGAGAGAGAGAGAGAGAGAGAGTACTGATTGCGATGTGATATGTGTTCTTCTGTATAGAAGTGAATGCTGGACGATCTCATCAAAGATGAATGAGCGCTTTGACGCAGTAGAAATGTGGTTTAACAGAAGGATGTTGAGGTTTCCATGGACGTAGTACGTGTGCAACGATGAGGTGTTAGAAATGATGCAAACGAGAAAAAAAACTCATACTAAGTATAAGGAAGAGACAACTGAAGTTCCTGGGAAGCGCAATGAGGAAGGACGGCCTAGGGAACATAATACTCAGAGATCGGATAAATGGAAGGAGAGGGAAAAGCAGCGCGAGAGGTTAGGGTTAGGTCTGAGCAAACGGATGGCGAAGCGGGGTTTAGAGATACCAAGAGAAAAATATTGAGAGCGACAAGAGACAGAGCCAAGTAGAATTCCATGAACGCCTACGTCCTGAAAGGACGCGGCACATGAAGAAGAAGCACCACATAAGGTTATGTATATATATATATACTATAGTCATCCGCAGACAGATCAGTTTCGCTGTATCAGAGTTCATCAGTACGGTGAGACTCCGATTGCTTTTTAACCCAGGATTGAAACCCGACCGAATTGGCGTCAGTCGGCGATTCTACCTCTGGGCTACAAGCGTTCGGTAGAAGAAGGCAGACTTTTTGCGCGTATATCATTATACACGCCCAATAGCCATAGTGCTCTAATTCATTATTGAATGAACGACGCGTGTATGCCGGAGTAGCTACTGTTTTCAAAGTCTCCTATTCTTCCCGAGTGCTCAATCAGTGTGTGAGAGCGTAAATTTAAAATTTTAATTTCAGATATATAAACCTTGATATGTATTCTGATGTTCTTGAGTGATGGATGCAATATTTGGAATTGGTAAGATATGAAACAGATCAAAGCACAATAAAAATGTAGTTAGGAATATTGGCAGAATAAGAATAACACAATTGATTTGGGAAAATCGCAAATACACCTTCAGAAAAATTACAAGAGTAATAAGAAAGAAAGGTGAATTGATAAGCGATAATCAAAGAAAGCGATTTTTCAAATGTAAACACAAATTACAAATTACAAGGGTAAATATGCGAAAAAGGTGAATTGAAAAGCGATATTAAAAGAAAATCATCTTTCATATTTAAACACAAAAATTAGAAAATTAAAAGCCATGAAATTGACACCTGTAAATATACATTAATATTCGCTTTAGTGCAATGGATATCGTCTCAGAATGAGAAACTGCTAGAGCTAATTTCGAATCCCAGTGGAATTTGTTGCGTTCGCTTACACGCAAATACCCTTGGGTAAGTTATGAACCAATCTCTTCTACCCCAGCTACGGATCAAATAGTATTATACAATGGGCTATATAGCCTTGATTGTCAACCAGTCTAACGCAAACAGAGATGGAAATCTACTAGGGAGAAATCTTCTTCCTAGTCAGTCAAGGATCGAATGAGATATGATCGTCTCGCTGTGTATCACACATAGAAGTTAACTGACTAAATGATATATCTAAACTTATTTATAAATGAAACTTTGTTTGTGTGTGTGTGTTTCTGTGTGTGTGTATCCATTACCTATAGACTTCGAAACGGCTGAACCGATTTTCTTGAAAATTTACACAGTTGTTCTATAAGCGTCTGCGAGAGTTCTTAGCTAGGTTTTCTGTCGAGGTAACCCCCGATAAATATCGAAAATCGATAATCGAAAAAATCGGGTTATAGAAGGAGTGGTCCGATTTTAATCAAATTTAATACCCTCATAGATAAAGACATAAGAAACGATATTCAGTAGTTTCAAGGTTGCAGTTCTTAAAATAGTGCAGAAAATTGATAATATATATATATTGTCATCAGATCTGTTTCGCTGTATCACAGCTCATCATTACGGTTAGACTCCGATTGCTCCCTAACCTAGGCTCGAAACCCGACCGAACTGGCATCGAGTCGGCGGCTATACCCCTGGGTCACGGGGCGTTCAGTGGAAGAAGGCAGTCTTTTTTAGCGCATATCATATTACGCGCCCAGCAGTCAGCGTGCTCCAATTCATTTTTAATGAATGAGATATAACAGGCAAGTTGTTTGTGTTTTTTGTCTGTTTATCTGTCTGTATGTCCTTTATACAAATCCACAATTTTTTTCCGATTCTCACCAAACTTCACACAAATATTCTATAGGTTGAGTCTGAGCTCCAGGACCATAGATTAGTTTTAAAGCTTTCATTATACCCGAGCAACGCCGGGCTATACTGCTAGTACATCACTAGGTGTAACTTGAACAAAGAAGTTAAGACTGATCGTTCAATACTAGCGATAGATTAGTTGATTGATGTTGAATCCTTAATTGAAATCATCAACCAATTTAGGGAGTCGAGATGTTGTTTTGAACTTTGGTCGGGAAAAGTTTAAATTCTTTAAATGTGTCAAGAATAACATACAATCTATGAGAACCTCACTGAGAAAAGGTTTTGTGGGTCTTCTTCTATAGGCTATGTCCCTTCCAGCCGTATGTGATCACAGTACTCCATAACTTCCTGCATCGTGTAGATATTTGCTCCTTCTACTCGAGCTCCAACCGCCGCTTATTCATCCATTCTATCAATCCCGTCCGAAAAGTGGCTCATTGCCTTTCCCTCAATATACCTCTTGATAGGTTTCCAAGCCCTACTTCCTATTTATGTGTATAATGGTTTTCACGTGCTTATTCTTCATCCAGTTTTCCTTCTGCGTCATTTTCTTTAAGACTTCCTTGTTGCTTATTCGAGTCGTCCGCGTTCATCTCTTAAAACACACTTCTGCTGCCACTAGTATTTTCTTCATCGGTATGAAGATTATTAAACAATCATGACAGCATAAAACGATGGAAATCTCACTGAAATCCAGCAATATATTTTTAAACGAAATTTGTCAGTTTCTCAGCATGTTGCTTATCCTACATGTCTACAATCAGAAAAAAATAATCTGAAATCTATATTTATATAAAACAACTTATTAAAATTCTATGAAGCTGACAATAGCCTAGTTTGCCCAAAGACATGATATTAATAGAATGTCTCCCACCTTCTCTAGATATAGAACGTTTGCCGGCCATCATAAACGCTGGTGTCAGAGTTTTATTCAAAAAGCTCGTGGAAATATGAAATTAAAAAAATAAATATGTGCTTTCTTTATTTCCCCCACATAATATCGCTATCTACACGACAGATGTTTTGGAAGTGAAAGCAACCACTTATAGAATCTCGGAAATCTGGCTGACTTGTGTTTTAAATTAAAAAAAGGCATATTTTGCAACATTGTCTTCCTTTAAAGCAGGAAATATTGCATAAAATGAAGGAGATACTTGAGATACTTGAGATACTTGAGAAAAATAACACAGAAAAGGATTCTAAAAAATAAAATGTTTAAGGAAAATGGAAAGAGAAAGGATGCTTATGCTCGGAGTAAGAAAGAAAAACAGTTTAAAATTCTAAGAGAAATATTGAGGACAGAATGTCTGGAGAATCTAACACTTACAGGACAGACTGAAAGTAAGATGGACGAAGAAACGTTTGTGTATATAGATGCCAGAAAAATGATTTTTAAGAGATAACAAAAAAACTAACTTTTCTAAACGCGGATACTACGTTCTGGACAGCCACGAACAGTTATGTTATGAAGGGGCTTAGCACACAGAATAATACTAAGAAGAACTGCCACAAAAATAATAATTTAACAATTTTTAATGTTAGGAAAAATATAGAAGGTGCTCCAGCATGTACATAAATTCGATTTCTGATTTTTCACCTGATTGCTTACATGAATCTACATGAATAATGCTGTAGTCGTAATATATATATATATATATATATATATATATATATATATATATATATATATATATATATTATGGACTCTCCCGTCGATTTCGCCGTATGAGTGTCTAACATAGTTAGACTGCCACACAAAGATTTGTTTAAAGTGGTGAAGGTTTTGTAGCACCAACCACAATTTTTGGAACTGCTGATAAACAATCGGTGCAGAAGTCTGCCACAGATCGCATGAATAACAAACCCCAGTTATTTAACCCATAACTGGAGGGAAGGGACGGATTAATATCTAAGGGTACAGGTGCGTAAGTGAATCCAAATGTTCGACTGGAATTGGAACTCGGCTCACCGATTTCCCCTTCCGAGCCGACATCCACTGCACCACACAACGCACATCCGTCGTATATTGTCATCTGCAGACAGATTTGTTTCGCTGTATCACAGCTCATCAGTACGGATAGACTTCGATTGCTTTTTAACCCTGGATTGAAACCCGACCGAATTAGAGCTAGAGTGCTCTAATTCATTTTACTGAATGAGCGATGCGTACACGTCAGAGTAGCTACTGTTTTTCAAAATCTACCATTCTTCCATAGTGCTCAATCAGGGTGTGAGTATATATATATATATATATATATATATATATATATATATATGACAAGTGAGAAAATCATAAGGATGTCCTCACTAAACTTCGAAATCGGCATGAACCTGGTCAGTTAAAGTGCTTATATATATATATATATATATATATATATTCTATAACATCATCACTTCAAAGTAGCTATTTGGTTTCAACAGTTTTTGTGTCATGTCAAATGATGGTGTTTATTGGCAATTAACCCTATCACTTGACAAGATCCAAGAGCCGAAACGAAATAATTATTTTGCCGTGATGTAATAACATATTTATGCTATTTATTGAGCATACTTTTAAGAATAGTGTGTTTAGGGGGTGGTTTCGGAAGTTTTCTTTGCCCATGCTAACCCTTGACTTGTATATATATATATATATATATATAAGTTTCTAGACTATACGAAAATAGCGCAGTACCAGGTTGACGTCAATTAGTTTTAATTTTACAGTTGAAATAGCAAGATATACTAAAAAAGATATGCACTTATTTTCATTTAGATATAAGCGTATAAGGTAAATAGAAATAGACACATCTAATACATATTTTCAATTATACATTTTGTGCAAATGAATCGAAACAAAACGAATAATGTCTTCCTAGAATCTTTCACACTTTCCCTGATCGCATATACGCCGTCACTTGGCGTTGTTATTCCGTCCACATTTTCCGTTTTGGACTGCTGCGTAAGGGGCCACATAAGAGGAAAGTGATGACAAAGTGACAAGCTACAGTGTGTGTCAGAGAATGGGTTAGAGAAGGACGAGGGCACTGGTGTGAAGAGAGCTGCATGAGAGTAGATTGGAAAGGGAAAAGAATTGTGAGGAGAAAGGATGCAAGTCAAGGAGATAAGTTATTGTCATTGGCATTACATATAAATTTTTGGAGATTGTAGCTGTCAGGGAAACAAGTATACAAAAGAGAATTTCACAGGCTACAAGTGTGAGAAAAGACGCTGGGTTAGTAGAAGTTGAGATTATATTTGATTGGTTTCACTGTAAACGGGTGAGTTCTAGTTGCTAGTCTAGTAGTACGAGTAAATTCATTCAGGGTGGGCACCAAATATTTATACTAATCGGAGCAAAAGCCGCGAAAGTATTTGTAGAAGAGATATAAGGAAGCTATATTATCAGTGAGAAAGTGACTGCAGTTGGGCTACCAGATCCGGATTGATTATATTGCAGACTCTTCGCTGGATTTTATCTGTAACATCGAGATAAATAGCAGAGGCACCCAACTAGATGTGACACCAGTATTCAATGCACTGGTGGATGGTATATTTATATATGTGCAAGATGAATTTAGACGAGAAAGAACTTCCTGGTTTTACACAGTACACAGACGTTCCTAGCAGCAGATGTGGCTAGGGATTCAATGTAGTCATTCCGCTTGATTTCGGCTGAGAATGTTAGACAGAGGAAACGCAGTTTTTTTTTTGCTTTCAAGGAGACTAGCCTAATCCATGCTGAAAGTGGGTAGAAATGATTCTCTGTGGCGCTTAATAGATAGCAACTTCGTTTTAGAAGCATTCAAATTTACTAGTCTTTTCTTACCACAGTTTGCAACAGATTGGTGGTACTTTTCAAGATAAGCAAAGAAGTTTGCTTTGTTAGCATCGTTAGATTTTTTATCGAGGCGAGAGTAAATTGGTAGTGCCGTCCGTGTAGTTGCGTATTTGAAATGTGATTGCATCATAAAGATCGGTGCTGAAGATTAGAAAAAGCGTAGAGACTAGAACATAGCCTTGAAGGACACTCACGTACGTCTGACTTGAATTGTATCTGAAAGCACGCCTGTTCAACACTAACTTCTTTAGGTGATTTGAAAGGGACGACTGAATTTATACCATAGCTCTGTAACTTATGTAAAAGGCCAGCATGTCAGATTCTCTCAAATGGCTTGGATTGTATCTGGAATCATGCCCGTTCAACACTAACTTCATTGTGCGATTTGAAAGGGACGACTAAATTCATACCATAGCCCTGTAGCTTGTATAAAAGGCCAGCATGCCATATCCTCTCACATGACTTGGATTACATCTGGAAGCATGCCAGTTCAACACTACCTCCACTGCGCGATTTGAAAGGGACGACTGAATTTATATCATAGCCCTGTAGCTTGTGTAAAAGGCCAGCATGCCAGATCCATTCCAAAGGACTTGGATATATGTAGGGTAATAATTAGAAGGGTCTCACGTTTCTCTAGAGATCTTAAATACAAGAACCACAGAGGACGACATCCAGCAGGTAGGAAAGCAAGAAACAGAGATGAAGTAGTTGTAGAGTTAAGAGAGGAGGGTTGAGAGCATATTTCTCCAAGACAATGGTTAAGGTTTCGTCTCCTCTGCTCGCTTTATGGGTGTGTATCTTTGAAATTATTTTAGACACTAGCGAAGAGTTAATGTGGATGTTACTGCAGTTGAGCTTAAGTTCTAGGTGAGAAGTCGAATGCGGATATCCCAGATGAATCGAATGTTGAGTTGATGGAGAATTTGCAAGCAAAGCGCTCGGCTTTGTCCGCCGGAGATTTTAAGACCTTAAATTTATTGATTAAATTCGGGATTGAAGGCTTGCAGTTGTTTAATACATTTTTATACAACCACCGGTAGTCTTTGGAGCCGAACTTGTGGGATTCTATACGCTGCTTCATTCTATCAGTAAACAACAGGTTAGCATCATTTAGGATCCTCTGGCACTCATTAAGTGTTTCCTGTAGGAAATATCGGCCGAGAAAGTAGGGGAGAAATAAGGGAACGAATGGGCTTTAATCTCTATATATAAAAGGCAAAATGTTTGTGTGTGTGCCTTGTCTGTCTGTATGTCCTTTATACAAATCCACAATTTTTATCCAATTTTCACCAAACTTACAAATATTCTATATCTTTCGGTCAGTTCATCGGATACGTAATTTTTTTGATTCCCACCCCGATATTAGAAATCGATACCCTGATATCTGATCAGGTCTGATCAAGATCAGCATTTTAGCCACTTTATCGTGATTCTTGCTGCAGAATTTGTTATAACTTAGTAAAATATTAGTTTTCAGTCTCAAACATTAGTAGATTGTCGCAGACGACTAATTTTACTCGATATCGGAAATCGATTCTCCCGATACTCAATCGAATCTGATCAAAAACCTATATTCAGCAATGAATATGGCTCATTTTCTCCAATATTCCTCCCGATGTGTACGATAAATTTTCATGAATTTTGCTTAGGTTAGTTTGTCCTAGGATGACTTATTTGACTCCAATATTGGAAATCGATACCCCGATATCCTATGGGGTCTGATCAAAATCAGGGTTTTTATTTGTTTTTTGCTTCGGGTTTTGCTCTAAGTAGGTATAATTGTACTTCCTAGTCTCAGCCATATAACCATTTACTCCGATGACTTATTTAGCCTTCAAAATTCAATTTGAAACGGAAAATCAAAGTTTGACTTACATCCATTCATGTTAATAAGTGCTACGGCTTCGAGATCAACCTTTCAAAAACCTACGTTTTTCGTGCCAATGTCCAAAGAGTATGAGCTCCAGGACCATGAACTAATTTTAAAGCTTTCGTTGCACTCGAGCAACGCCGGGCTATACTGCTAGTATATATATATATATATATATATATATATATATATATATACGCAGAAAGAGAGAGGGAATGAGTGTTAGTAACTCCTCCAAAAAGAAATTAGATAGACTAACTTCATGTACATGTGAGTGTCTATTAATATGCAAGACTAGATAGACCAGGGTGCGATTGTTGAATTTTCATCACTTTACAGTTTTAGTTTCATGCATGTTTATTGATTTTGTTGACTGCACAAAATATTTGGGTCGGTTGTGCAACGTTTGTCAGTAAGAGGACACTATGACGCAATACTCTCCGCCAGGTATGCAGTCCGACTTGCCATTCGTCCAAGAATACAAACGATTCAGAGCCTTTGGTAGGCAATCTGAGGACATTGCAACGGATTCGTAAATGGTTGGAAAAGTCTAATGCTGCTTAGGGTGATCCCTAATGATGGTGAAGTTATGCCCCCAGTCATGTTCACAAAGGGGCCTCATACTCAACAAGAAAGCCCACATCATGTGTCTTGGCGACATAGTTTTGCCCTGGGTCAAGACGATGGTTGCTGGAAGACCCTATATCTAACAACAGGAATATGCCCAAAGTCACACAAGCTGGTGGACCCAGTCAAAGCTTTCATCGATTTCTGCTACCATATCACCACTAACATCTGGCCATCTAACTCCCCAAACCACAACTGACTTGATTATTATGTATGGGATGGAGTTGAGCGTAATACTCATGATACACTGAAGGCAAAGTTTATGACAGCATTCACCAACTTAAAAAAGAAGCACTTCCATAAGAGATGCATGAGATTTCAAAGTATTCTGGAGGGCTTGGTTGAAGCCAATGGCGATTTCATTGAAAAAATTTAGTCTTTCCTATTTCAAGACATCTTGGTGTAATTTTGCTAAGTATATCTGTTAAAATGAGATGTCAGTGTAAAATTACAAAACCTAATACAGAAGGTCGTTGAAAAGAGTCACAAGAAATGACTACAAATAAACTGCAAGAAAAACGAATGCATGGTCATAAGAAAAAAGGTCAACACAAAATGCCAAATACAGGAGAGGGACACTAAAATCAAGCAGGTACAAAAATTTAAATAGCTAGGAAGAGTTCTAGCAGAAGACGGAAATTGTGAAAAGTCAATTGGCATGGCGAAGGAATCATTCCAGAAGTTGAGCAAAGTATTAAAAAACAGGACAATTTCGCCAGAAACAAAGAGTACAGTACTGTATTGCTATGTCATGTCGGTTCTACAATATGTCAGTGAATGTTGGACAATAATTTTTAAGATGAAAGAAAAAGTTGAAGCATCTGAAATGTGGTTCTACAGAAGGATGCTGCGGATATTATGGACCGAGCATGTGAGCAATGATGAGGGTTTGGAAATGATGGAAACGAAAAGGACGTTAATACTGAGCATCAGGAAGACACAACTAAAGTTCCTTGGACATGCAATGAGGAAAGAGGGCTTGTAGAACCTGATACTAACAGGCCAGATAGAGGGGGAAAAGAGATAGGGGAAAGCAGCGGATGACATATTTGAAGAACCTGATCAGGTGGATGACGGAACGAGGGTTGCATGATGCAACAGGAGAAAGCGTGCTAAGAGCCACCAGGGATAGGGAGATGTGGAAAGCCATGATTGCAAACGTCCTGAAAGTATATGGCACATACAAGAAGACGATAACAACTCCGAGTATTATTAAGTCTAGCTAGACCAGTTTTATATAGATATGTGTCTGTCTGCATTAATATTTATACTTAATAGAGATCAGTTTCATATACGTACATATGTGACTGTATTCATATTTTAAACTTGATAAATTAGTTTCATATACATGTGTTTTTCCGCATTAATATTTTAGAAGGGAGAAAGCAGTTTCTTATACATCGTGGTTTGTCCGTATTAATATTTGAGTTATTAGATATTTCTGTTTTATATTTATTATTTATTTAAAATCTGAATTAAATTAAGTGTCAAAACAATCTAATAGAAAAAATAAAAAGCAAACAAAATTAAATAAAATGTTTTCACTGTCAAAATCTGCAAACAAACATTCAACTCGAGATTTTTTTCATCTCTTTTGAAAATATTACATTAATTATTTCGCATTTACAAAAAATATACATCATATTAAATAACATCATGTATGTTCCTATCGTCTCGTATATATTCTGACTTTTAGATTATTGATCATTATAAGCCCTTGTCACTAGCAACCCTGATATTAGAAAAGACAAATTTATTGCAGTATTTTTTTTTTTTAATCATTTCACCCCGAGCAAGGCAGAAACGCCACTGATGTGCAGGGGGTTACATAAATGTAGAAAGATTAATTAGAAAAGAGTGAGGAGTACAATCTAGTTAGAAAGGAACAATAGAAAGCTGAGAAAGCAGGTGCAATGACAGATACATGGGCGGAGAGAACGTGAAGATTATACAGGGGAGGGGAGAGAGCTAGAGTCCAGTGGTTAGTAGGTGAGTATTAACTTTGCTTTTAAATTTCTGGAGGTCGTAGCCGTCAGGAAAGCAAGAATACGGGAGTGAGTTCCACAGGCGGGAAGTGCGAGAGAGGAAGCTGCAGGAGTAGAATTGTCGTCTGCGTTTGGCTAACCTGACTGTGAATGGGTGGGACCCAGTTGCCAGTCTGGTTGCACGGGTAAACACCTGTTGAGGAGGCATCAGTGACTTAAGCTCATCCGAGCAGAAGCCATGAAAGTATTTATAGAAGAGACAGAGGGAGGCCACATTTCGACGATGGGAAAGTGGCTGCAGACGAGTCGCCAGATCAGTACCTATCACATTACAGACTCTCCTTTGGAGCTTGTCAAGAACACTGAGGAGAACGGCAGGGGCACCTGACCATAAATGGCAGCAGTACTCCATGCACGGACGGATGGTTGACTTGTATATATGCAGGATGGATTCAGGTGGAAAAAACATCCTGGATCGACATAGTGACCCAGTATAGGAAATTTTATTTGTTCTTATTTTCTGAGCATGAAGTATATTTCTCTGATATCCTGAAAAATAATTGTGTAATGGAGATATCTATTTAATGGTAATGTTGATATTAATTGGTATGTTATAAGGAAATAGTTGGCATTAACTGACTGAGCAGCTTGTGCTACTTCCAGATAATTGACGAGTTGGTCTGGTTGTGGGATATTTTTATATTAGGAAGAGATTACATTTCTTTTTTATGTATTTTGTGTCTAAAACATGAAAGACTTTGTTATTTTACACAAATTGTTCATTTATCAATATTAACGTTTAATTCAAAATGCTGTAGGCGTCCAAAAACTAGTGAACATTTTTTGAATGTTCCTTCATATTCTTGTCATCGATATTTTTGCATAGCTTAACGCTAAACAGAAAAGAGTCGAGACAGATATCATGGTTATAGCACTTTTTGAAAATGTATTTCTTTATATGCCTTGATTATACGAAGTTTAAAAAATATGCGTATCCTGTGATGGCAAAGTGAAATTGTGTGTGTTTTGGTTAGGATAGCAATCTCGGACTGTTGAAGCATATAGTCATCACAAACCGTCACCTGGGTACCTCGCACTTCCAGTTCCTTGTTCACCGGTGAAGAATACCGACTCTTGAAATGTCGACATTTTCCAAATGCAGCATGTGCTGAAATTCTTCCGTTATACTGAATTCTTTTTCTCAGTTCATTTTATTATTTCTGTCAATGGTATTAATTTTCAAGAAGAGCATGAAAAAATATATGCTAATGTATCATGTCAAGAAATAAATGATGACACAAATTTCCGGTATTTACAGACCGTAATCCACTAAGTCATGCACTCCACAGCAAGCCTAACAAATATTCGTCACGTGTAACAATAGAACTGGAATACATTTTACAATTCATATTGGACGTTTTTTTTTATCGTTTCACCCCGCGCAAGACGGTAACGCCAATGATGTGCAGGGGCTACATAAGAGTAAAAAGATTAGGGAGCTATATATGAGTAAAAAGATTAAATCGGAGGAGAGTAAACAGAAAGACAAAACAGAAAGAAGCAAGAGAACAATAGGAATACAGGTGTGATGACAGTTGCAAAGCTGGGGAGAAAGGAAAGGATATACAAGGTGGTGTAGAAAGAACGAGAGTCAAGTGGTTAAGAGATGAGTATTCACATTACATTTAAGTTCCTGGAGGGGAGGTTGCAGCCGTTAGGAAAGCAAGAATATCGAAGGCTGGAAGTGCAAGAAAAGAAGCTACAGGAGTAGAATTGTCGTCAGAATTTGGTTGATCTAACTGTGCATGGGTGGGACCCAGCTACTAGTCTGGTTGCACGAGTAAACACCTGTTTCTGGGGCACCATTGACTTAAGTTCGTTGGAGCAGAAGCCATGAAAGTATTTATAGAACACTTACGATATATAAAAGGTAAAGAAAATATTGACGAACTTACAACTTTCGGAATGTTTAAGCTACATGAGTATCGATGAGCAAAAAAAAAGACTCTACTGTTTTGCAAGGCGAGGAATATACTGCACAGCAATTTGAACGCTTACTCACGCTTTTCGGACATTTTTATGTGATATGAACTATAGGTACAATCAACAAAATATACCTCCATCGTAAATAAGAATATCATCATCCAGCTTCTCGGATTATTACATCCTGTTAGAAAGTTTGTTTAGACCAAAATTGGAACTGAAATAAAAATAAACAAAATACTGTGAAGCAGTAATGCATTGATAGTATTTTTTGGTGGGTAGTTATGTATACTGTTGAGCCAGCAATAAACTGACTCATTTTATAGTTCACCAATAGAAAAGTTAACCAATCAGAAGGCTCAAGATATTCAACGCGGCGTGTATAAAAGGCGGCCATATTTTCCCGAGTATTCGCGATTTAATCCGATTCAATAAAATGTCTTACTCGTGAGTGTTAATCTTTGACGCTGTTACATTGAACAGATTGCGTACTGCGCTGTATTCTATATTCATATACTATGGTGGACATGGTCAACATTAAATGTTAAAAACACAAAATTGGAAAGGATACAAAATTACCCACTGATAAATTCCAGAAACTTGACAGTAGATTTACTCATTTGCATATCGAAATTGTTGCGCCATTCCCAACAGATGGTTTCGCCTATAAGCTCACCATTTGATATCGTTTTATTCATTAATATGCTGCTTTTTCTATTTCAAATACTTCCGCAAAGACTATTGCAAAAATTGTACTAAACAAGTGGAGTGCTATCTCGCAGAATATCACACATTCAATTTGCTCTCTACAAGGAATGTGTCAATCTACTCTGAGCTACTGCTTACCGTTCTTTTTCAAACAGAATCGTGAAAAGTCTTCACACGCAGATAAAAGATGATCCCTTATATCTGAATCAGTCAGTTAATTGCCATTTGTGATGCACGCTTGGGTGATCATATCTTGAAAAGACATGACTGCATGGGGAGAAGATATTCCCGCAGCAGGTTGACAATACTTACTGCAATAGACTGGTAGCCAAGCAAGTCTATATAACCCCAATATATCCTGCTATTTAATCCATAACTACTGTGAGAAGCGACGGATTCATACCTTTCCAAAGGAATTTGCATATATGTAAATACGACAAATTCAACAGGAATTCGAACTCGGTTCTCTGATTTCAAGTTCCGTGTCGAGATCCATGGCACCAACACGGGTCTCTTTCACAACACTGAGTAGATAACCGTATTACCCTTCTATAACTGAAGCAGATATTTTTTGGAACTACACTGACTGGACAATAATTTGAGGTAGACAAAATATCAAGCCAGGTCTTGTCAAGACATTTAAAAGATGAAGAGATTATCTTTAAAACTTACAAGTTGTTAGACTAAAAAGTACTTTATACATCAGACATACATAATTGCTATTAAATTTTTCTCAGAAATGACATAGTTAATTACTTATTACCAAATTATTCATCTCCACATAAGGTGTTGGGGCAACATAAAAAAATATTATACGAATCATAAGAAAAGAGAAGACAAACACAGAAATCAGTTACTTTGTTAAAACCTGCCTACATTGAAATATTCACGCTAACTCCTCACACAAATCAAAACAATATTTAACATGCCCTAACCTAAACTTTCACTTTATCTAATAGCAGCAGTAAAAACAAAAGAAAGTTGTCGCACGGCACATTAGACGCATAATGTAGTAACACGCATTAAGAATCAAGTTTCATAAGAGAACGATTTTCAATTTAGAGGAAAAATATTTGTTAGATTACCGCCTCCTGAAGATAATCACAGGCGACATATTGAAGTATCGCTCCCACCAAACATTTTGAATCTACAAGGTTTTGGAAAGAAGACAAACAAAAAATAACTAATAAGGAAGGAGGGCTTGGAGAATCTAATACAAACGGTGCAGATAGAGGGAAAGAGAAACGCGAAACCAACGGATGTCTGGTAAGGGTTTGGGAGAGATACCAAGAGGGAAAAATCTTAATAGCGACAAGGAATAGAGGCAAGTGGATTTTCATGATCAGTCAGTTAAGTGCCACACGGGATACACGCTTGGGCGAAAGAGACATGACTGACTGGGCAGAAGATTATCCCGAAGTAGGTTGGCAGTGCTTTCTGCGGTAGACTGGTTGCCAGCCAAGGCTATAGAACCCAATCTGTTCTACTATTTAACCCATAACTGGAGGGAAGAGATGCATTAATACCTTTCCCAATGGTATTTGCGCGTAAGTGAATGCAAGGAATTCAGCTGGAATCCGAACTCGGCTCCCCGATTCCTCGTTCCGAGTCGATATCCACTGCACCACAATGTACATTTTCATGATCACCTGCGTCATTAAAAGATACGGCACAAAGAAGAAGAAGAAGAAGAAGAAGAAGAAGAAGAAGAAGAAGAAGAAGAAGAAGAAGAAGAAGACATTAATGACAGGCTGCGAGACATGGGAAATGCTCTTTCTCACTCATGTTTACTTTGATAAGGACAATAAGCACTTTTCTCGCGCTGTCGGCCTGTGTTGAATACATCGGTTCTCGCTTATCACCGAAGTTAAGCAACGTTGTGCCTTGTCAGTACTTAGATGGGTGACGCTTGAGAATATCAGGTTCTGTAAGCGTTTAGTAACGGATGTGCGTGCTTACGGCCATATCACGTTGAATACAGCGGTTCTCATTCGATCACCGAAGTCTTGTTTTTTAACATTATTGCTTAGTATGCAACGTTGAGTTTTATCAGTACTTAGAGGGGTGACCGCTTGAGAATACCAGGTGCTGTAAGCGTTTAGTGACGGATGTGAGTTGTGGTGCAGTGGATATTGGCTCGGAAAGAGAAATCGGTGAGCCGAGTTCGAATTCCAGTTGAATACCATGAATTCACATAAGCACTGGTACCCTTGGGAAAGGTATTAATCCGTCCCTTTCCTCCAGTTATGGGTTAAATAACAAGGGTAGAATTTGGAGACCCTGTCCTTAAAAACAAATCCCAATGAATCTTGAAAAACGTATTACTAGACACAAACTTTATTTATAAAAAATAACAATAAATTGTTGAAAAAGAAAAAAGGTATTACCAGCAATAAATAAATAAAAATTAGTTGGCATTAAATGACACGCCGATATTGATATGCCATGAAAACTAAACAACCAACCAACTAAATGTCGGCCTGTATGCACATCAGAGACATATCCTAAATGTTTTTTGAACTCTTCACATTTCATTCCCTTTCTCATTTCCACTTTTAGTAATACATCTTCTATTAATGTCATATTGATATATTTATTAATGTTTATTTTTGTTTGAAATCCACGTGGCTCCCATGTGCCTCTTCTATAAATACTTTCATGGCTTCTGCACTGACGAACTTAAATCACTGGCGCCCCCTAGATGTGAATTTGCACGAGATACTAGATTGGCAACTAGGTCCCACACTTGTACAGTGAAACCGATGAGATGTAACCGCAATTTCTACTTCAACAGCTTCTTTCCTCGCACTTCCTGCCTGTGGAATTCCCTACCGCATCTTTGCTTCCCCGACGGCTACAACCTCCAGGAGTTTAAATGTAAGGTCAACAGACACCTCCTAACACACTAACTCACAACCACTCTCTCCAACTCTCTCCCTATGTACATCCTAAGTCGTCTACCACCCTCCTTCTGACATTTCCCATACCCAATCGTTCTATGTAACCCCCTGCGCTATAGTGGCAGTGGAATGCCTTGCTCGGTGTGACACGATTAAAAAAATGTCTAGCCTTCCTTTTTTTGCCAAGAGTAACACTGCTCAGCCAATATTCTTTGACGTACAATTGTACCATGAAGCATTAAACATTTAGTAAGAAATCTCCATACCTCGTATCAAAGCTGTTGATAATTGCAATAAAAATGAAATTAATACTGATCATCAGAAAGAGACAGCTGAAGTCCTTGGAACATGCAATGAGGAAGGAAGGCATGGAGAACCTGATACTAACAGGCCAGATACAGAGAAAAATAGATAGGGGAAAGCAACGGATAACATATTTGAAGGACCTAATCAGGTGAATGACGGAACGAGGCTTGCATAGTGTAACAGGAGAAGGCGTGCTAAGAGCCACCAGGGATTGGGAGACGTGGAAAGCCATGATCACCTACGTCCTAAAGAGACAGAGCACATAGAAGAAAATATTTAGAAAGGAGCACAGTTTAGGAAAAGAAAATACAGATTTTATCAATATTTCCAGAGTAAACCTGTCTCCCAGAAGTTATGTTTTAAAATTGTATACAAATAGAAAAATGTTTAAAATATTCATTCGTTGTATAAATATAGTTTATTTTTAATAAAATATCTGTATTGGCATACTAAGCAATAATGTTAAAAAACAAGACAAAGTTTAATGAAAATCAATCGAAATGTGTGTAAGTTGAGGTAGATCATGAGCATCTTGAAATTTTTGGATACTTGATACTTGCTAAGAGCAATTTAACTTAATGATATCATTAAAATCCAAATTGGAAATAGAGCCAAATTTTACCGAATTCAAAAGATCACATTCAACACTCAATGATAGATGGTTTCAGATCATTGTACTCTAGAAAAACTCTATATAAGCGTATGTTGTCTATTGTATTGATTTGTGTTAGGGGTCTGAGTAATTTCATTTAATGTACGCAGATTTTAACCGAGTAATGATACTGTTGTTGACTTCTCTTTTCTTATGATTCTTATAATATATTTATGTTACTCTAACACTTTTATGTGACTCTAACAGTTTTATGTTATATTTATATATGTTACTAGCAGTGTAGCCCGGCGTTGCTCGGGTGTAATGAAAGCTTTAAAACTAATCCATGGTCCTGGAGCTCAGACTCAGCCTAAAGAATATTTGAAATAATAAAATGATTGCGACAATTTACCAATCGCACCTTATATATATATATATATATATATATATATACTAACAGTATAGCCCGGCGTTGCTCGGGTGTAATCAAAGCTTTAAAACTAATCCATGGTCCTGGAGCTCAGAATCTTTGGACGTTGGAACGAAAGACTAAAAAGCAATAGCTGTTCCTAGTTAAAGCGAAACCGTAGACTGAAAGAAAAATGAATGGTTGTAAGTCAAATTATGATTTCCTTGTATCGATATAAAATCAGTTTTTTTCGTCGTAAACTGAATTTTGAAGGCTAAATACGTCGTGAGTAAATGGTATCATGGCTGAGACTAAGAACTACAATTATACCTACTGAGAGCTAAACCAGAAGCAAAAATTAAAATAAAAGGGCTGAAAAAGTACAGGCATACAGGCAGATAAACAGACACATACAAAAACATCTTGCCTTATATATATAAATATTATCGATTTTCTGCACTATTGCAACCTTGAAACTTCTGAATATCGTTTCTTATGTCTTTGTCTATGAGTGTATCAAATTTGATCATTCCTTCTATATCCCGATTTTTTCGATTATCGATTTTCGATATTTATCGGGGATACCTCGACACAAAACCTAGATAAGAACCCTCGCAGACGCTTATCGTACAACTGTGTAAATTTTCAAGAAAATCGGTTCAGCCGTTTCGGATTCTATAGGTAACGGACACACACACAGAGACACACACACAGAAATACACACAGAAAGTTCCATTTATAAATAAGTTTAGATTTATATATGTTACATTTTATATTACTCTAACACTTTTATATTACTTGTATATACTTTTATATTAATTTTATATTACTCTAACATTTTATATTTTATATTTTATGTTACTCTAACACTTTATGTGGACATGAATAATTTGGTATGCATATAGTTTACAATAATTTGAATAATTTCGTAAATATATAGTTCAGTATAATTCTTGTTGAAATATTCTTTTATTTTATATATTCTCCCTTGGTGAGACTTTTGTCGTTTGATTTTGTAATTTGCTTCAAATGTTTAACGGGTTTTAAATCTCGATGGATTCGGGATATTTTTCAAAATATATGCATTAAGATGGTCATCGAAATTACATTTGATATAATGTCACGTTTTTGTTTCGGACATCATACTTGTGAATAGCAAGTTTCATTTAATTTTATTCCGCAGTGCAGCCTACATAAATCAAGTCATATTTGGTACATTGGGTTGCGTGTCCCAAGTTGGAATTATCAAAATTGCCTTCTATTGAAGAAATAATGTTTCTCTTTGAATGTGTGATGGAGTGAAGTTGGCTCATGTTGTTGCATAACGAACACTGCTTTTCCCTTTCTATGACTCTTTTTCTAAAGTACAATGATCTGAAATCACCATTGAGTGTTGAATGTGATCTTTTGAATTCGGTAAAATTTGACTTTTTCTTTTTTCATTTGAAAGAAATAATAGTTTGACTGGAGTAAACTCTCCTGGAAACGCGGATATTTCTCCCAAATATATTCATAACTGCCGTGAAGTATTTTCGAATTGCCAAAAATATTTTGCTGCAGGGAATGACCACAAGATTTGGCTAGAATTTTAATCATAATTTTCGACGATTTGATATTTCCTTTCAGTGATTATTTACATTATTTACATTGTTCGGACTGTTGTCTTCATTTTTGTTGTCATATTCACTTTCAATTTTTGTCTATATTTCTGAGATGACGTCTTAGAATTGTTTACACTATTTACATTGTTCCGACTGTTGTCTTCGTTTTTGTTGTCATATTCCCTTTCAAATTTGTCTATATTTCTAAGATGACGTCTTATAATTGTTTACACTATTTACATTGTGCGGACTGTTGTTCTCATCTTTGTTGCCATATACACGACGTTTTGGTCATTGTACGCTCTGACCTCTTTCACGTGATTAGAATTTTGAACTGAAGCTTTTATTCTTATCAACTGGGGTAGATTGTTCTACTTCCACATTCAATGCCTCTGCCGATTATTTCACTATCAGTTAACTCTTTGAACTCAACTCTTTATTTTTTTCTTTTTTGCTGCTGCCAGCTATTGAAGTCGTAACTCTTTCGGTTAGGTCCCAAGTAGGCATCTACGCAGATGACACTACAATATACTCCCGCTCCAGTAAGAAACCTGTCGTGGCGGACAGACATAATCTCGCTGCTGACCTTGAGCGGGATCTACACTCTGTGGTGAACTGGGGCAAGAAGTGGCTTGTCAACTTTAATTCCTCTAAGACCAAGCTGTTGTCTGTCAACCATTACAGGCAACCTCTTCTGCCTCCCATAAGCATGGACCAGATGATTCTCCCGGAGAGTAATACACTACGCCTCCTCGGACTTACCCTGTCCTCAGACCTCAAATGGAAGCACTATATTGAATCCATAGCAAAATCTACTGCTAAGAAGATTGGGTCACTATGTCGATCCAGGATGTTTTTTCCACCTGAATCCATCCTGCATATATACAAGTCAACCATCCGTCCGTGCATGGAGTACTGCTGCCATTTATGGTCAGGTGCCCCTGCCGTTCTCCTCAGTGTTCTTGACAAGCTCCAAAGGAGAGTCTGTAATGTGATAGGTACTGATATGGCGACTCGTCTGCAGCCACTTTCCCATCGTCGAAATGTGGCCTCCCTCTGTCTCTTCTATAAATACTTTCATGGCTTCTGCTCGGATGAGCTTAAGTCACTGATGCCTCCTCAACAGGTGTTTACCCGTTCAACCAGACTGGCAACTGGGTCCCACCCATTCATAGTCAGGTTAGCCAAACGCAGACGACAATTCTACTCCTGCAGCTTCCTCTCTCGCACTTCCCGCCTGTGGAACTCGCTCCCGTATTCTTGCTTTCCTGACGGCTACGACCTCCAGAAATTTAAAAGCAAAGTTAATACTCATCTACTAACCACTGGCCTCTAGCTCTCTCTCCCCTCCCCTGTATAATCTTCACGTTCTCTCCGCTCATGTACCTGTCATTGCACCTGCTTTCTCAGTTTTCTATTGTTCCTTTCTAACTAGCTTGTACTCCTCACTCTTTTCTAATTAATCTTTCTACATTTATGTAACCCCCTGCACATCAGTGGCGTTTCTGCCTTGCTCGGGGTGAAATGATTAAAAAAAAAAAAAAAAAGTCTCAGAATTTAACAAATCATTCTATCCACTGAGCAACAACATCGTGAGTTTGGTAACGAAGATGAGGACAACATCCGAAAAATGCGAATAATATAAATAATTACAATATTTCATCATAGTATTTTGTGGCAGTGCATATATATGTAGTAAACTTGGGCAGTAAACCCTCTTTTATAAAACTTTAATTAAAGATTACTGACAATTTACTGCGATTAGGCTCTTTATTTTATTTTCTTGCGTTGGTACGAGCGTTTTTGCTTCTTGACATAAACAGTGTAAAAACTTTGGATATAAAATGAATTGAAAAAGAAAAGAGTGATCAGAAGAGCAGTAAATACCGATTGACATTGCATTAAAATTTTTGCAGATTATGGTTGGCTGAAAAGCATGGAATCGTAGGGACCTTCTACAAGCAAAAAGTGCGAAAAAAGAAAGTGTTAACATGTAGCATTTTCAACTGTAATTTTGTGAGATCTCGAAGCTAATTTAGTACTGCATTGAAATTCCAAAAAATCTAGGTACGAAATCAAAGAGCTCATCCGAACGTTTACCCATCATAGTATTTATTGCTTATCTGAAACATGGCCCAGCGATAAGAAAAAAATCAATTCCGCATTGATTAGGTTCTCTAGGGGTTTTCCTAAAAAAAAGTAGAACTCTAATAGCCCAGTATTTGAAAGGGTGAGACGGTTCACCGGAGTTCTTTAAAACTGTAACAGCATATGATGATTCTATCAGACAGGAAAGCAGGAGGCATCGATGCATTTGTTATAAAATTTAGAGAGAACAGGAGCCTATTCGGGAGCACAGTTTTTAACAACCATTACAGAAATACTATTGGGTCCACGTACTTTGTGGGGATCTAGTTTTGAGACGATAGCACAAATCATAGAAGAGGTTATATGCGTGTAAGTTATAAATTAATTTATAACTAAGGGATTTGGTAGGAATACTCCGGATAGGTCAAGATTAGAATTAAAGAAAAAAGTTACAGGCAAAGCATTATTTCATCCGTAGAGGATGTTAAGACCTCAAATTAATTGAAGAGCAGAGAAATATATACCTTACACTTATGGAATACCCTCTTAAATAACCGCTTGTAATCAATATAAGAAACATTGTTAGATGCTATATAGTGTCTCATTCTATCGGCAAACAGGTACATACATTCTTCGAAGACATTTATTATATATAAACACTGTTAGAGCCACAGTGGGTGTTCCCTACGTTCGGCCTTGTGCCACATTTAAACTATGCATTAGTAAACCTTTTATATACTTGTCTGTGTATGTATAGATGTGGGTGAGTGGCAATTCGTGCCTAAGTACAATTTGGACGTTGGCACGAAAGACTAGAAAGCAATAGTCGTTTCTAGTTAAAGCGAAACCGTAGACTGAAAGAAAAATGAATGGATGTAAGTCAAATTTTGATTTCCTGGTATCAATATCAAATAAGGTTTTTTGTCGTAAACTGAATTTTGAAAGCTAAATAAGTCCTCTGAGTAAATGGTATCATAGCTGAGACAAAGAACTAAAATTATACCTACTTAGAGCCAAAAACTAAAATAAAAGGACTGAAAAACATACAGATATACAGGCAGATAAACAGACACTCACAAAATATCTTGCCTTTTATATATATATATATATATATATATATATATATATTATCGATTTTCTGCACTATTGTAAGAACTGTAACCTTGAAACTCTTGAATATCGTTTCTTATGTCTATGTCTATGAGTGTATAGGCCCTTGTTGTGACGAGAACTATTACACTGGTATATCAGAAAAATAGTACTTCCTGTGTACTATAGGGGTCGAATATTCTTGTGTGAGAAGACTGATGTTTCACCTGGTATTTCCGCGAATGAATAAAATCGTCAATACCGGCTTTTGATGCAAAAAGAAACCTCAGTGGCTCAATTTTCAATTTAGATGATAATTATATCAGTCCAATGGGGTGACGAAGAAAATATCGGATTGAATCGAAATCAGCATGCTGATAATGGAAATATGTCTTATAAATAGGGGGTCTTGTTCAATAGATGATTGGAACGAAACATCAATATCTACCACAGAATGAACCGGGTTACCAAGAAGGTAGGGTTGCGAAGCTCGGCGAAAATATGAGGTAAGAAATAAACCAAATAGAGAACCCTCTTGCTCGGTTTTGATAGAGAAACAAGGAGGGAAATCCGTGATTTGAGTAATGGTTTCGGCTATTAATAAATATTATATCTGAATACCAGCAGCATCAGTAACTTTTGCTGGTTTCAGCCACGTGTTGTGGTGTACAAGCTATAGATGTTCATAGAAAGTGCTGAAAAGAAAGTGCTGTTTCTATGCTGTCAGGTGTTATTTCTAATTTCTGCGGTCCTGCAAAGAGGAAGGAAGCCTGGAACTAAGAATGTGTTAGTAGCAATGGAAGAATTTAAACTGGCTTCACACAGGAATATATATATATATATATATATATATATATATATATATATATATATATATATATTGATTGTCTAAATACTTAGTTGTTGGTCATAATTAAATTAGACCAGTGCACGTTTGTATTAAAAAGTGTTCAATATAATTATATTTTAGAACTTTTGAATAATTTCCATTTGTAAAGGAGCTAATAACTCGTTTACAAATAGAATATATATATATATATATATATATATATATATATATCCGATTGTATGAAGAACGGAGAAAGAATACTTTAAAACAGTGCCCGATATATAATATATAGAGCTTTGAATATTAATTATAAATTATATTTTAGAACATGTACATAATTTTTTATAAATATCCATTACAAAGGTACATTTCTTTCGACATTGAAAGTTGAATGTCAATGTGTAAGAATTCCATCTGAAGAGAGATTCAACTTTCAATGTCGAAACAAATGTACCTTTGTAATGGATATTTATAAAAAATTATGTACATGTTCTAAAATATAATTTATAATATATATATATATATATATATATATATATATATATATATATATATATATATATTTCAGAGAACCTATCTCGAAACATGTCGCAATGTACAATTGAGGCATGACTATATAATTATTTTATTAATCTCTAAAATACTCATTATATTTAGAAAAATATAATGTTTATAATAAAATTAATGCCAGAGCACTCAAAATAAAAAAAAGAACTTGAGTCCTCTTCCTTTGTAATTATATATATATATATATATATATATATATTAGAGAAATTTTTCAAAATTCAAAGGTGTCGGATGTACATTTCGACATAGGATCTCTAATAGAGACTCTACGTCACGTCAGCGACATTGTTTTTTCCAAATGGCGTAAGCCCTTGGTTAGAGTGTGGGGTATTAGGTTAACAACGGTCAAAACGTGGAAAATTACAGAGCTGGTAGTTGCGCGGTTACAGGGTGTTGAAATGATATATTTAGGAAGGGGAGGAATAGGAGTTCATATTTTATAAAGATAGACAACTAGATGAGTTAAATTACTTTTTAAAGTTGAGATTTTGGGCTGTTTGAAGAGGTGTATTTAGGCGAGAAGGAATGATTTTCAATATATGATTTTCAAAATTTTTATTTAAGTCTATTTGATTAAACCTTTTAGGTAGAAGCGAGCTAAATGCCAATTACAGGAAGTTATCAGTTTAAAAATTATTAGAGAAAAAATATTAGAGAAAAAAAATTGAGAGAAAATAATATATACATATTTTCTAAAGATAGGCAATTAAAGGAACTTGGGATAGGAAGGTAGGGGGGTTAAAATACTTTTTAAGGTTAAGGTTAGGGTAAAATTAAGATTAAAACTTAAATTGAATCAATTTAATTCATATTCTAACATCTAGTCAATGGGGATTTAAATTCTAAATTTAAGTATTCGATATATATATATATATATATATATATATATATATATATAGATAGATAGATAGATAGATAGATAGATAATGTGTATTTAGGCAATAGTTTTAGTCGATGATAAATCTTACGTACTTATCAAGATCATTAAATGGTATGTACTGGTGAATTAATTTTTTTAAATATTTTTCACCTGCATATATATATATATATATATATATATATATATATATATTGTAATAGTTGTTACAATGATTTATAAATTCATGGTATCACTACACAAAACTTTTCGCGTTTCGAAGCTGTCCATGTGTTTTGGCCGCTTCTTCTTCAGGTGATCAAGTTGGTATGAAAATTATCTCGTTGAAAAGACCATTTATTTGTGGTAGATTTTTTTTATGTGAAAGTGAGGTTGGGTTGTAATTTGGATTCTGTTGACCTTATTAACGTCTTAGGGTTAGGTGTTTGGGGGCTAAGTTCAGGATAGGTTTTCCTATTTATCTTGTCTGGGTGTAGCCTGTTGGCGCCATGGGTGTTGTTAATTGGTTTAGGGATTGGTATGTGTTGTTTTGTTTCTGGGCAGGTTGCTTCTTCGTTTAATTTTGGTTATTTTGTATTGGGGTATGTGTTTTCTGTTTTTTACAGTGTTGATATTTTCTTTTATTTTTCTACTATTTTACGGTAGCTGGACTTATTGCTGGTGTGGTATGAGTTATTTTTCTGTTGTTTCTACATTTTTTTTGTTCTGTTTATTAATAGGGTTGATTATGTGTTGTTTTTTTTGCATGAAGAAGAAGCGGCCAAGACATATGGTCAGCTTCGAAACGCGAAAATGTTTGTGTAGTTATACCATGAATTTATAAACCATTGTAACAACTATTACAAAATAACGCTCTACGTTTGTATCGAGCACTCTTTATAAAAGTAAATGCATGAACAACAGGTTAAAAAACCTACGAGTTCTACAACATAGTTACAATATATATATATATATATATATATATATATATATATAGTCATCCGCAGACAGATCTGGTTCGCTGTATCACAGCTCATCAGCACGATTAGACTCCGATTGCTCTTAACCCAGGATGGAAACCCGACCGAACCGGCTATAAGGGGTAAGAAGTGTGAGAAGCCATGAACGTTTTGTTTAAATTTTAAATTGAATTTTTTTATTATTATTATTGATATTACTTGCATTTTGTGTTATAGATTAAGTGTTCATAAAGGTATTTATGTCTCTATACGTATTTCGAGTCCAAAGCTGACTCTCTTCAGGGAAAAAAATGATGTTACTTCACATACCAAGATTCGTTTGTCATTCTGTAGGCCGAAAACACTGTGTATATATAAATAAGTGGTCGGTAAACGAGTCAGAAGGTTTATATGCGTGTTTGTTTGTTGGTTATTTTCATATTGGCTTGCGAAACTTTTCCATTTTGAGAATCATTCATTTTCCATTGGCCAGAAAAAAACTACACTAGCTTGCGAAATTTGATTTCTTCTAGTTTTTTTTACTTTTTTCAGTGCAAACTTATCGAGCATACCCTATACTTTCCGATTGACAAAAAAAAAAAAAAAAAATGGAAAAATCTGAATATTTAAACAATTCAGTGGGGGTGCAGTTTTTCATACAACGTTATAATAAATCAATCCTCCATTTTAGAACCACTCGCCGGTACGACATTACCACCACCAGTAATTTTGTTGATTATCTTTTTTTTTCCTTTTTTCCAGTGCAATCTTATCGTTTACACCCTAAACTTTCCGATTGACAAAAAAATTTGTAAACATTTCAACGTTGAAACAACCACTGAATCCTTTGCGACATTTTTTAATAAAGCCATTCTTGGAGTTTCTGAGTAATATGCCAGCCTAAGAACTGAAGAAAACATAAAAAAGACAAAAACAAAAGCAACAACTGGTCTACAAAAAAAATTAAAAAAAAAACAAACTGATCCCAGCGCGAGTGTTTCCAAAATGGAAGATCGATTTACTATAACGCTATATGAGAAACTGAGCCCACCTGAAATTATTTAAATATTGAATTTTTTTCAAATTTTTTATGATAATCGGAAACTTTATGTAATAACCGATAAGACTGCGCTGAAAAAAGTAAAAAAAGAAATAAAAAATGAAGAAAAACAAATTTAAATATGGTGGTAGTCTCTTTCAGGTCCACTGATTAATTTTATACACAAATCTTTCGGAGAAATAAAGAATTAATTCATTATCTTTTTTTTTTTTGAAAAGCAGAACAACATTTAATACACTAATATTTGTATTAATAAAAAGTGTACCATTCAACTTTTCTGAGTAACCTCCTCGGGTATTTATTAAAATTTCAGATATTTACTAAAAAATTCTTCATAAGTTTTGAAATCAGCAAAATATTTAAGTTAAAGCTTTCCCCAGTTGTCACAAAGTCATTTGAATCAACGACAACTATAATCTAATCCAATTTTTTGTATTAGAAAACGTCCTACTCTTAACTAGAAACAGTTATTTTCAAAATCACAGAAAAACAATTGCTGTGGAATACGTCGATCGAAATTCCAAGTTAAAACAAATAACCGTCATTCTTGTTATGATTCAGTAAAGACAACTTATTCCAAATATTGTCCATTGTTAAAGATGTGAAAGTCATTGACAACAATCTCTAAAGACCGATATCTTAACCAGTTATGATCATGCGACGCAAATCACAATCATATTACGAAACTGACAAACGTTGTTGACCCTCGTTGGCACACCAAACAAACAGGCCGGACGCACTGATTTTATTAGTGAAAACCAGTATCAGTCTAAGTGAATAAGTGAAGATCAAAATTATTCAAGCAACTCTCAGTAAAAGACAGAATCTCTGAGGCTCACTTTCTATCAACGTCGAGGTGAGATTTATCGACTTGATATGTTTATCTGGTCTCGTGACCTACGGATCTGAATTTTGATTGGCTAAGAAACACAACCGCCTTGAAGCTAACCAAATGGTAATTCTTTTTCATACTCTTCTTTGTCTGGGCATTGTCAAGAGGCTAGTGTGAGTTGTCGAGAAGGTTATAAGATAGGAATAACTTGAAGTCATTGAATTTGGTTGCAATTTGGGGTAGGAATAAATTCCAGAGGAAAATTTAAGATGGAAAGAAAAGACAGAAAGTAGAAATACTAAACCAAAACCGTCTTTTGGGAAATGAAGAAATTTTATTCATATTTGATTCTCTTAATTTAGCTTTGGGTCAACAGTTTTGAATTGACTTTCAACTTTGGTGAAAATACTTTCCAATATGTAATATGCCAAGAGTTATGAAGAATATGGATTGATATAAAAGGAGCGACTTATATGTTTCCAAATTGTACTTTTACTTGAATATTAATATTACAAGGAATTCTAAGATGTTAGGGAACGACCTGTTAAAACATAATATTTTTCTCATAAATAGGGGAACATTTAAACGATTTCAGAAGTCCAAGATTTATATACAATTTCACATTGATTCCAGTTATACAGAAACATGCATAATATAAGAAAAACTTACAAAAATAAAACAACAAATCACTGTTTAGAATTAGTATATGTCCTAGGTCATTCATTGTACATCAGACACGGTTTTCGTAACACCACTATTTACTGTGTGCAATTCCATATATATATATATATATATATATATATATATATATATATATACATCTCTGTGTATAATTAAATTAGTGTGCAATTTTGTTTCATATGTGTTAAATCAAATGTGAAAATACACACACACACACACACACACACACACACACACACACACACACACACACACACACATATATATATATATATATATACTGTATCGAGGCAGCAGATAATTTTCTAAGCATTTACTATTAAATATAAGAGACAATGAATGTCTATTATGTTTAGTCATGAGCCATTCTAAAGGTCGTATTTTGCCTTTAATTTGAATTTAATTTTATTAAGTTGGCTCTAAGCTTTCGGCTCACATGAGCCATCTTCAGAGAGGTTACAAGGACGTTAACACAAAAAGATCCACCATCAGTGACGATTTTATCTTGTGTTAACATAAAACTCCGCTAATTTTAGCCAACAATACTATAATTCTCACTCATACACACAGTAAAAAGAACCTTCAGGTTCTTTTTACGGTGTGTATGAGTGAGGATTATCGTATTGTTCTTTTTACTATTTGAGGCCATCTACATTAAATCCAAGCAACCCACACTTAACAAAATCACGTTTACATCTGGTCATAATGCATTACATTGCATTTAAATATATGGTTCTGTTGTCATTTCGCGCTATCACGCAGTGTGACGTCATAGAACTGCATTACAGCTTAGCGAACAGCGTTTGCTATTTTTGGGAACTGTTAAGGTTGCTTAGCGGAGTTTTATGTCAACACAAGATAAAATCGTCGGTTATGGTGGATTTTGTTGTGTTAACATCCTTATATTTTTTTAAGATTGTATTTTAATAAATTATATTTTCTTATTAGGAGTTATTAATTTAACTATAGTTAGAATAAATTAATACTAATGGTTATAATGCAATTTATGTTAGGAGATATGATTTACGATTTATTTTTCACTGTAAATATTCCCTATAATCAGTATATTTTAATTTAAGGGTAAATCCATTGTCGCGTTACTAGGAAAAAATATGAGTGAATATGAATACCTCCGTTTCGATCTTGCGTCTATGTGAGCGTCTATGTAAAATAAAATAAATGAAAATATTTTGGGGGGATATTTTGAGAACTAACTATTGTACCATTTGAGTCTGACGAGCCCTGATAATAAAATCAGGACGCTGTGAAAAATGTATTACCTATTCTAATAATCTAAAATCTTTTATAAATTATATATATACTATTTGGTTTATACCAATTTTATTTATCCCAGAAAGTCGTATAAATATATATATATATATATTACCATGCATATATACTCTACAGACCGTAACTATAAGGCCACTGCCACTCCAGCTTAAAAAGAAATAAATGATGTATTTCATATTAGTTTTTGTATTTATTGCCAAGTGGATAATTCAAAATTAAAATGGTTCTTTTGTTATTATGACTTTGCAAAATTTTTCAAAGCAGCCAGGAAGACTTTGCTTCAGCCAGTGAATAAGAAGAAGAGACTAGCATAGGGAGGAGAGCACAAAAAATGGACACAAGAACAGTTCATTTGATGCCTATGTTATTGGGCTGTATTAAAAAAAAGGACCATTATATTTTCATTTAGAATTATTCACTTGGCAATAAATACTAAAAATAGTATGAAATACATCATTTCTTTTAAAAAACTGGGGTCGCCTAATAATTATGGCCGGTAGTGTAGGCACCGTATTACGTATGGATTGATTTCATTACCTAAAACTACGTGAAAACTTAATTTACAGAATATTATCTAGATATAAATATATATTAAAATATATAAATAGTTAAGTAGTAAAAGATATACTCACTCTATCAAAGACCAATACATATATAAAAGTAAACACACGCATATATATATATATATATATATATATATATATATATATGTGTGTGTGTGTGTGTGTGTGTGTGTGTGTGTGTGTGTGTGTGTGTGTGTAAACATTTGGAAACCTATCTGTTACCAACGATCTATTTACATTATCATGTATTTTGGGAATGTGAAATCACGTTAGTTTTGGAAGGTATTTTCAGCATCTTTGATTTTTAGCTTCCGAATTGAAATCGATCAAGTGTATTTACCGATTATAGAAATGATGTATTCTGGATAACCTGAACGTCAAGAAACATTTCTGCCTTAAATTAATAGATAACTTTTATATGTTTTTTTTCTCAGATATTTTAACCAGCACGTAAACTCAACCAAGTCTTTATAAAATATACCGAGGAATTCAGATAATTATGAAGCATGTTTGAAGGAGAAAAAATGTTACAAATTATCTACACACAAGCATTACATTATTGCAGAGCGGACAATGACTTTTCAACTGTTTTCTCTCAAGCCAGGAATTCTTATTTACAGACCTTAAATGGAACTCGTATACATGATTGAACGTTAAGGACACTGGAATGGTCCTGGTCATGAAAGTAAACTGTATCTAATTGGGAAGTTGTGAGGAGCATAGAACAAACTTTTAATTGCTGTTGTTCTCAGTTCCAACCCGGAGTAGTAGCACCTGTTTGGGTTTCAGCTATGGGCAAATAGGTAAGCCCCCATATAGGGTCAAAACACTATGGAAGTTTAAAAATACACTTTTATAGAGATATATGCATAGACTTTTATAGAAATACTTACATATTTTAAGGAAAAATATTTGAAAAAAAAACTACATTTTTGAAGGAAACTCCAGGAGTTTAAATGTAAGGTCAATAGACACCTCCTAACATACTAACTCGCACCCATTCTCTCAAACACTATTCCTATGTACCTCCTTACTCGTCTATCACTCTCCTTCTGACATTTCCTATATCTAATCGCACTCTCAGCACCTTCCCCTATGTAACCCCTGCGCTACAGCGGCAGTGGAATGCCTTGCTTGGGGTGAAATGATTACAAAAAAAAAAAAAGAAGAACAAGAATTTCTCTCAAGCCAGGAATTCTTATTCACAGAGGGTCATGTGAGTAAACTGCATCTAATTGGGATGTTGTGAGGAGCATAGAACGACCTTTTAATTGCTGTTGTTCTCAGGTCCAACCCGGAGTAGTAGCACCTGTTTTGGTCTCAGCTATGGGCAAATAGGTACCCCCCATATAAGGTCAAAACACTATGGAAGTATAAAAATACACTTTTATAGAAATATATACATAAAATAGACTTTTATAGAAATACTTACATATTTTAAGGAAAAATATCTAAAAGAATCTACATTTTTGAAGAAAACATTTTTACCACAGCACATTTTTGAAGGAAAAAATTATTATCAGCAATACATGCTTGAATACAAAAGTATAAAACATTTTCAGTTTTCTAAAATAAAAAAGAATTAAAACCAAAAATTTTTATTAAGATCTGACTAAATCAACCTTCTCACTATAATCGAACTTTAAAAAATACTTTAAAACCCCAACTTGGCATTAAATAACCCACAGAGCTTGATATATTGGGTTCATAACCTCTACAGAAAATGACCATGATAAAACTGCCCAAGAATTAACAAAGTATGTCATAAATAATAACAACAAAAATAAAATTAAGTCACAGGGCAAAAATAATATGAAGCAATTAAACATAAATAGCAAAACAAAGCTGCTATCAATTAACAACCATAGACAACTGTACCTACCTTCCATTGGCATGGAACAGGCTTGCCCCCCAGAGAGTAAAACACTACGTCTGCTTGGCCTCACACTCTCAGCAGACCTCAAGTGGAATGACTATATAGAATCCATTACTAAATCCGCTGCTATGAAAGTCGGTTCCCTGTGCCGGGCCCGGAAGTTCTTTGCGTCTGAATCTATCATGCACATATATAAATCTACCATCCGCCCGTGTATTGAATACTGCTGCCACATCTGGTCGGGTGCCCCTGCTATTCTCCTCGGGGTTCTTGACAAAATGCAACGGAGAATCTGTAATGTGATTGATACCGACTTGGCTAACTGCCTGCAGTCACTCTCTCACTGGCGTGACGTGGCTCCCCTGTGTCTCTTCTATAAATACTTTCACGGCTTCTGCTCCGATGAACTTAGATCACTGGTGCCCCCTAGGTATGAATTTGCACGAGATACTAGATTAGCAATTCGGTCCCCCCTTTTACAGTGAAACAGATAAAATGTAACCGCATTTCTACTCCAACAGCTTCTTTTCTCGCACTTCCTGCCTGTGGAATTCCCTTCCATATACTCGCTTCCCCGACAGCTACAATCTCCAGGAGTTTAAACGTAAGATCAATAGACACCACCTAATACACTAACACGCACCCATTCTCTCAAACACTCTTCCTATGTACCTCCTTACTCGTCTATTACTCTCCTTCTGACATTCCCTATATCTAATCGCACTCTCAGCACCTTCCCCTATGTAACCCCCTGCACTACAGTGGCAGTGGAATGCCTTGCTTGGGGTGAAATGTTTAATATGACAAATAAATCGCAAACGAAGAATTCTTGTTGATACACATGTTGGATTCGGATTAACGAACGTTTAGTTTTGACTTTAAGACATGACAGACCAGGGCTGAATCAGATGAGACCAAGAATGGCCCATCTTATTTGCTAGGGAGAAATTCCAGTGTTCATCTGTGTGTTTTTAACCAACAGGGGTTAATGCTTTGGCTATTACTTACACTAATAAATTTATAGATCACTTAAAAGGTGTAATGAGAAACGTTGTACGTTTTTATAATGTCTTGAATGAAATGTTTTTTGGTTATGTTAATCAAACAAGTTTAATTAAAAATATATTATAATGGTTTGCGGAATTGATGGAAAGTCATGAATTCGGTTTTCGTTGCATTTTCATAGAGATCAATTTCTCTTGATGATTTTCTTCGTTATTCATAACTTGCAAGGGCATGAGAAAAAATAATTTCTTATTTGTTTTCTTTAAGAGTAACTTCATTTTCCGTGACTTACTCCACAGAAGCCCACAATGCACGAGATTGTGCCCTAACTTTTGTGTTATAGTGTCGTATCATTAAAACATTTGCAGTTTTGTTTAAAATACGATATACCAATCCATTTTCCTCGCGGTATGGAGCCATAATGCTTTGACAATCCCAAAAACCAGAAAAAAGATTCCAAGTTTTTTCATCAGTATACCTGGATCTGAAGATAAACAAAACATAGTAGCAAGACCACTGATCAGAATATGGAAGGGTTATGAAGAGCTTGGAACGACCTGTTCATTGTTGTTGTTTTCAGGTTCACCGTGACCCGAAGTAGTAGCACCGTTTAGAGTCTCAGCTATTAGAAAATATTGAACCTGGAAAAAAATAAGAAGTAAACTTAAAAATAAATTTTTATAGTAAAAGTAGCGACAACAAATTTTAGTAGTACAAATGATGAGGAATACATCTTAGTAGTAAAATGACCAACAAAACCTATTAACGGTAAAATTGCTCCCCGGTTCACACTCCACCAACATCTATTGAACAGGTTAAGAGGCTCATCCCTTGTTCTCTGTTTAGGATGTGGTTTCCGGCTTTCTTTTTTCCAATATTTTCACTATTACGTAGCCCCCTGCACATCAGTGTCGTTACCACCTTGCTTGGGGTGATACGATTAAAAAAAATCAATGATATATTGTAATAGTAAAAAAAAATAAATCAATCATAAAGTTTAATAGTAAAAATTACGAACAGTACATTTTAATAGTACAGTTAAAGACATGGCATACATTACCAACGCAATAAAAAATTATTTATAATTATTCTTAAGTAATTTACAGAGGATATTTTTCTTTGCATTACCCATTTGATTTTGTGAGATTACTTGTTAACAAAATGCAGCTAAGTAATCAAAATTTAATCATGTAATAATGTCACTCTTTTCAATAGTTTATAAAGTTCGAATGTTCCTTTAGATTTCGGCATTAAATGAGCCATATTTATGTTGATACGCCGCTAAATAAAAACAATCCACTAACTCATTGCTTACCCTCCTCCCATGATTCTATTAAAAGTGAAATTCGGGACAACAGTGGTTTGATTTTGTTAAAAGATATTCTAATTTATCTTAGCAGTGAATAGCGGGGAATTTCGAAAAAACATGTAGAAAAAAATATGAAGTAACAACGATAATGCTCAAAATAAAAAGAACTAAGAATATTATGGATAAGACACGTGAGAAACGAAATCGTTCTGAGACGAATAGAAGCTATAAACATACTATTACTAACAATCAATTTCCTCATTTTTTTATTGTTGCCACAACGTTTTGTGACCTCTGGTTTTCGTCAGGTTTATATAGATGTGGGGAACCAAAAGCAGTACTGTACTGAAAATCTTTTTTAATCAATGGGTGTAGATTGTTCTCGTTCCATTGCCCATGTTTAAGGATATCGTCTAGTTCTTATTTTTGTTTTGTGGCATTGCCGATGACTAAAAGTTGAACCAGAAACGTTGTGGTAAGAAAGATAAAGATGAGGTCAATAGTTCTAGTAAAAATAGTGTCAATAATTATAATTCCTCATAAAAAAAAATCCAGACAAAAATTTAATTGTGAATTTTGTAACACTTAATGCGGAAACGCAATTCAGAGATAACACCACCGACAGGGTAAATCAGCAAGTAAAATCTACTTTAGCATTTTGAGAAACTCATTTGTGGGACAAGTATCTAAATGAGGAAGAATGACTTAACAAAAAAAAGAAAGAAGAGATCTTTGATCGAACACGTCAAGAAAAAATGGCATACAAATAGTGAACACAATTCTATAATGAATGTCGTATATGATGAATCTGATATTTCATGTTGGCTATTGCTGAATATCTCATCATCCACGTCAATTTCTATAAAAGAAACTGCTTATCCTGAGTACAAAATATTTCGTTTATCGGATTATTTTATCTACCGTTGATGGATGCATTTCATGAGAAGAAACAGGAAAAAAGAGACAAATTGAATAAAAATGATGGAAATAAATAAAATAAATCAATTTTTTACAGAGGAGGAAAAAGAATAATTAAAGGTAAAATAACAAAATCAATTCATACAAAAGATGAGGACGCAAATAAAGAAATGGCTGAGACAAAAATCAAATTCATAGCACAGGCAATTAATAATGAATGAAATATAAGATTTAATCAGACAAAACACACAATGAAAGAATATTTCATCATTTAGATAAAGTACCCTATTTAGACTAAAAAGGAGAATTAAGAAAAAAATAACTTGGCCTACTGATATTAACTTTGAAGTGCGATAACTCTTTCTCTCTGATTTTTAAATATCATAGAGAAATAGTAGAATAAATGTTAGCGAGATTTGACTTTGCTTTATCGAAGAAGTACGCTTTTTATCAATCGGTTAACTGCTAAGAGTACTGCAAATACGATGATATATATATATATATATATATATATATATATATATATATATATATATATAGTGATAAATTGTAATAATGCCATGTCTCAAACCTTATGTTTTTTTTAGTTTACTGGTAAGAAGTCAAGCCATTTTTGTGCTCAATATCATAGGAGGGTCAAAGTTTCAACATAATGAAACAGACTTTTTACCACTTTGCCGATAATTGTTATTTCCACCATGCCAACTTCAAAGTTTCATGAAATCATTATTTTAATATAAATTATTACACAAATACAAGTATCTACTAAAATACCCTTATATATGTATATATATATATATATATATATTATGCATCGTGGCAGCAGATAATTTTCTAAACGTATACTGTTAAATATAAGAGACAATGTCTATTATGTTTAATCATGAGCCGTTTCAAACAGCGTATTTTGGCTTTAATTTCAGGTAAAAATAAAGAAAAACCTTCTCTAGTATTGGGATAATTTTTTATTAAGTTGGATCTAAGCTTTCGGCTAGCATGAGCCATCTTAAGAGAGGTTACAGGAAATATCAGCACCTATCTGTATTAGAAGTCTTTATACAAAAAATTCACCTTATTTATTGAAAGGCACACGTATATGAGTTGTGTATCTGGTCTCTTTCTCGACCCTTGAAGCACCTACTTGTGAGAGCGATCTGTAAGTAGCTCTCGACATAATTTAATTCGATGAATGGAAATAATATATGGGCATTATGGTGCTTATCTATCTATCTATCTATCTATCTATCTATCTATCTATCTATTTCAATTTGTTCATATCTATCTATCTATCTATCTATCTATCTATCTATCTATCTATCTATTTCAATTTGTTCATATCTATCTATCTATCTATCTATCTATCTATCTATCTATCTATCTATCTATCTATCTATCCCAGGCTATTCATATCTATCTATCTATCTATCTATCTATCTATCTATCTATCTATCTATCTATCTCTTTGCCTGTCTGTCTGTTTGTCTATCCCAGGCTATCTATCTATCTATCTATCTATCTATCTATCTATCTATCTATCTATCTATCTATCTATATATCTCTTTGCCTGTCTGTCTGTTTGTCTATCCCAGACTATCTATCTATCTATCTATCTATCTATCTATCTATCTATCTATCTATCTATCTATCTCTCAATTAAAAAAACAGCTACTTTTGTGAAACCAAGAGACAATTTGTCAAAAGAGCTAAAGCCTTAATCAGAAGAAAATCGAGAATAACAACAAAAAGAACCGAACAACAAAAACTTAACTACTCAATAAAAAAAATGTTCAAGTGTTAATCCTAGATTACCTGGATAAAGCAAAAACCTTTACAATATGAAATCACAGCAAAAGACAATATGAAATCATAGCAAAAGGCGTTACTTGAATCTCACGTTCAGGCGATAATCTTGTTGTTGTTGTTGTTGTTGTTGTTGTTGTTGTTGTTCTTCTTCTTCTTCTTCTTCTTCTTCTTCTTCTTCTATGTGCGTTGTCCTTTTAGGACGTAAGAGATCATGGCCTTCCACGTCTCCCTATCACTGGTGGCTCTTAGCATACTTTCTTCTGTATCGTGCTGCCATCCACCTGTTCAGGCCCTTCAATATGTTATCTGCTGCTTTCCTCTGTCTCTTTTTCCCTCTATCTGGACTGTTAGTATCAGGTTCTCCAAGCCCTCCTTCCCCATTGCATGTCCCAGGATCTTTAGTTTTCTCTTCCTTATGCCCAATATAAATTTACTTTTTGTTTCCATCTTTTCCAAAACCTCGTCATTGCAAACAAGCTCGGTCTATGATATCCGCAACATCCTTCTGTAGAACCACATTTTAATTGTTTCAAGTTTTTCCTTCATCTTTGATGATATTGTCCAGCATTCTCTGGCATATTAAAGAACTGACATCACATCGTAATCCAGTACTTTCTTCTTCGTTTCTTTTGGAATTTTCCTCTCTTAATATTCTAGTCATCTTCTGAAACGCGTCCTTCGCCATGCTAATTCGCCTTTAGACCTCTGTGTCGGACTTTCCGTCTTCTGTTAGAACACTTCCCAGGTAATTTAAATTTTTGTACCTGCTTGATTTTAGTATCCTCTACCTGTATTTGGCATTTTGAGTTGTTCCTTTTTTCTTCAGTACAAAGAGGCGATCTACAGACAACTAGAAGCCACGTCTATCTATCTATCTATCTATCTATCTATCTATCTATCTATCTATCTATCTATCTATCTATCTATCTATCTATCTATAACACTATTTCCCGCCGATATATATTCTTTTGTTTGGTTTAATACAACGGAGAGAGAGAAATTAATATTAGTGGTATTTTTAGTCGTGCTTTATTGTAATCCGCGATGTGAGCTTATGTAAAAAACTATTTTTCATACGATTATGTACTCGTAAGATCCGGGGAATAGAGAAATTGGCTGACAACTGGGAAAAAAGTGAGGAATATAGTTTTCTTTTTCTTTCATATATGAAACGAATTGTTTTGGGCCTGGTAGAAGTTTGTAGTATGGAAGTAGCAATAACAAAATGTCAGGATTTACTTGATGAGGTCAGGTAGGGTTAGATCCTCAACAATTATTCATGGGAAAAAGGTTTGAAAATCGAAAACCTTGAGAGGATGTAATCAAAAGAAAGAAGACAGAAAGACATTACTTCATGTGAGCTGTTGATATTTCATTCGTCGAGCCATGGCTTCCAGTAAATCGTGTGGGTGGAAAATAATCTTATTGGTCAAAAGATTTGAGTCGGCTAGATCTCCCAAGAGGATTGGGGATGACTACAAAAATGGAAACTCAGCGAGAAAAATCAGTTGAGAGAGAGATTTTCAGGCGACAAGGATAAAACGACTCCACACCGCTGCCGCCACGTCGCTCTGTAATTTGGCTGTTTATGTAAAGATTGATAAGGGCCGAAGAGACGTGTTTTTTTTATGGAGAATTGACAGCTCTTAATAGTTTGAAAAGCTCTGATATTTTTAAACGAATCCTCTCTCCGTTGTAAACTGGCATCCCGACAATTATAATTTTTTTTTTTGTAATTAATAATTTTTTTGAATTATAAAGACTTTATTTCTTAACTGATCCAGGTGTCTTCGAACTTATTCATTTATTTAATTTTTTTTAGTGCCGTAACTGTTTTATTTTAACCACAATTGTACACAAGTGTCCGGTCTGGTAGAAATACAGGCTACCGGGTTTGCACAATGTGATTTTCTGAGACCAAATCACAACGTGGGCAGTAAGTTCATTGTTGTACTAGACGACTTGACGACCAGCTTCTATGACGAAATCATCAGGACCAGCGGCCCGAAAGGGCGACATAACTCGTACCGTTTCGACATCATCGCAGCAGGCTCCGTTTTCGAACCAGCGAACCAACCAGCCGGACGGGAAGAGAAGAGTGTCACATATCTATTAATCTATATTGAGGCAAAAGTATTTTCAAGTGTTTCGCTAAATATGAAAGACAAAGAATATCTAATTATTTTATTTAATGTTTCCAGTATTATATTTTCCGTATTTTTCATTGTCCAAAACGCTTTCGGTCACTCTTCTAACCATTTTCAAGATAATTATTTTTTGATGTTAATTTCTCTTCATATTTGACAGAATCAGATGTTTTATGTGCATCTAATTGGACGACATATTCTTTATACATGTATACATAAAAAAAAACTCAGAAAGAAGTCTCAAATATGGTATGCATTTTTATAATAAACTGAAACGGATTATGCTTTTGATGGTGTATCATCGTTTAATGCCCAAAAATTTTCATCCTAAAAGTTAGTTTGTAAGCGATCGGTTTAAGGCTATATTTTTTCTTAATGTTAATATCTGAGCAGGATTTTTTTGTGCATTTGAAAATCAATTTACAGAAGAATTTTCCCCACAAAATATATTTTTTATTTTTCATATTTTGTTTTCTCGTAATCTTCAAGAAAAATCCAACCCGATTTAATTTTCATTTTGGCTGCTCATAACTTTATATATATTTACTCATTTACTCATAAATAACATCAGTTCCCCCTTTTTTTAACCCAAATATTATTTTGCAATGGGCATATGTTTTAGGGGTATTTTTAAAGCTGATTCTTAAATTCGAATCCATTTTGCTCCATTGCATCAGGTTTTTTCAGTGAAGCTGATGCATTTTTGCTCAAAATGTGCCACAATTCACTGTGAAGTGCCAAGATATAAGAATCAAAGGAAAACACTTGAAACGTTTTATTTTAGGTTGCAGTACCTTATTACACAACGAAAAGCATCCTAATAATCTACGTGTATTTTCAGCAGTTTCAGTCTATATTTTCCGAGTTAGAAATAATTCATTTTCTATGGATTTATTACCTGAAGCCAAGAATCCCAATTTTCTAATCTAAAATAACTGATGTTTCGTGAGTTTTGTATAGAATTTATAAACTTCTTATTTTGTAAAACTTTTTTTTTGCATTCTGTGATAGATAACGTAGGTCAAAGTGTTGCATAAGAATAAGTAATATGTTAATCCTTATTAAAACCTATGGCAAAATAAAAATATGCGACAAAAATTTATGATAGAAGTATGAACGAAACAATGATAGAAAAAAATTTGAGCATATAAGAACGTATGACATGCAAGGCTTTTCAATGTAGGTTTGAAAATAGAGACTGAAACTGCTGAAAATACACTTTTTTAAATCGTATCAACCCGAGCAAGGCAGTAATGCCACTGATGTGCAGGGGACTGCATAAGAGTAAAAAAATTAATTATAAGAGAGTGAAGAGGAAGACGAACCATTTAGAAAGGAGCAAGAGAAGGATGAGAATGCAGGTGTGATGAGAAAGGAAAGGATATACGGGGTGGGGAAAGAACTAGAGTCAAGTGGTTAATAGATGAGTATTGACATTGGATTTAAATTCCTGGAGGTTGTAGCCATCAGGAAAGCAAGAATATGCGAGCGAGTTCCACAGGCGGGAAGTGCGAGAGAATAAGCTGCAGGAGTAGAATTGTCGTCTGCATTTGGTTATTCTAACTGTGAATGGGTGGGACCCAGTTGCCAGTCTGGTTGCACGAGTAAGCACCTGTTGAGGAGGCACCAGTGCCTTAAGTTCGTTCGAGCAGAAGACATGAATGTATTTATAGAACAGACAAAGGGAGGCCACATTTCGTCAGTGGGGGAGTGGTTGTACTCTATCCGCCAAGTCGGTACCTATCACACTGCTGATTCCCCTTTGAAGTCTGTCGACACTTAGGAGGTTCTTAGAATGCTTTTCCTTGTATAATAAATTACTTAAACCTAAAATAAAATGCATGAAGTGTTTTACTTACATTATTATGTCCAGGCACTTCATAGTGAAATTAGGCCTATTTTGAGCAAAACAAGGCATCATCTGTACAGAGAAAACCTGATGTGTTGTGGCAAAACGGATTAAATTTTCATAATCATCTAGAAAATATAGCCCAGAAATAGGTGCCAATTACCCAGCAATATTTAGTTAAAAAATATTTCGATCAGTGTAATAAGAATAATTCAAATTTCTCATATTTTTTTATAATCATATCGCACCAAGCAAGGCATTTTACTGCCACTGTTTTGCGGGAGGTTACATAGAAGGAAAGTTATGAGAAAGAGTGACAGTTTACAGGAGGCGTCAGGAAGTGGGTATAAGAAAGATGACTATAGCCATAAATGAGGGATCAGTTTATATATTGATTGTAATGTAGAATTAATTCCCCACGTTATATCCATATTAGATTACTACAGATTTTTTCGGCTTACGGCCTATCACGTTGAATATACCGGTTCTCGCTCGATCACCAAAGTTAAGCAACGTTAAGCCTGGTCAGTACTTAAGTGGGTGACCGCTTGGGAATACCAGGTGGTGTAAGCGTATAGTGACGGATGTGCGTTGTGGTGCAGTGGATATCGGCTCGGAAAGAGAAATTGGTGAGCCGCGTTCGAATTCCAGTTGAATACCCTGCATTCACTTAAGCACTGGTACCCTTGTGAAAGGTAATAATCCGTCCCTTTCCTCCAGTTATGGGTTAAATAACAAGGGTAGGACTTGGGGATCCTGCTCTTAAAAACAAATCCCAATGAATCTTGATACTCAAAAAAAATGTTGTAAAATTAAAAAAATAACCTTACCCAAAAATCATTGGTTATGCCCTTAAATGATCCCATAAGGATTGATAGGTCGTTAAACCTCGAAACAAACAAATAGAATTTTTTTATAATTATATCACCATAAGAAATGCATTTTACTACCACTGTTTTGCAGGGGGTTACATAGGAGGACAGTTATGAGAAAGAGTGTCAAGTTATAGGGGGTGTCAGGAAAAGGTTAAGAGAAGGATGAGAATACTGATGAGAGTGGAGTGGACGGGGAAGGGAGCATGAATGAGAGGATGAAGGTTAGTGAGATAGGAGATGACTATTGACTTTACATTTAAATTCTTGGAGATTGTAGCTCTCGGGGAAGCAAGTAAATGGAAGAGAGTTCCACGAGCGGAAAGTGTGAGTAAATAAGCTGTGGAGTAGAATTCAGTTTACATTTTATGGGTTCCACAGTAAAATGGTGGGACCTAGTTGTCAATCTTTTGGCTCGAGGAAATTCATATATAGGGGGCACCAGTGAGCTAAGTTCATCGGTGCAGAAGCCGTTAGATTATTTGTAGAAACACAGGGAACCCACATGTAAATTATATTTCTCTCTTATACATTTTTGTTGTCTTATGCAGGGATACGATGTTTACGTGAGACAACTTTTGTATCATTTGACTCTCATAAATCGCTAGCTGTGATCTATTAAACTACGTTTTATCCAGTGTAGGTGAATATCTCAACAAAGATTAAGAAATTGAGACGACAAATATTCACACTTACCGAAGTCAAAGCGTACAAGATGTTTTGCTTGTCAGGCTGCTGTTTTGTAGTGGATACGTGCATAAACCCACGCGAGACAGTTCGTCATTTCATTAGCTGCATCTTTTTCTCTACCAAATTTTGTCCAAGAAAAGTACATTCTTCGACATTTGTTATTTTATGCTAACTGGCACGAGCTGGGGACTATGAATAAGAACAAAGCCAACAGCAATGATTGGTGCGTCGGCAGTGTTTTTAGTCAATAAAAACAGTCTAGGATATTTGCTGGCACTGCAGTTGGGACCGTGGTGACGTACACTGTTATAGAAGTTCGTATTAAGTTAAGACTGCTTACTTTTGTCTAGAAGCTGAAAACTAGCTTCGAATCTACTTATAAAGCGAGCGGTGTAATTATCAATATCTACCGAAACGTGGGAGAAACCCACTGGTTAACAACAGAAATGTTTTATATTCAGTTTTACATGTCATTGAATATCGCTTCGTATTTATAATGAGGAAATGAAATAGGGACTATGTACAGCTCCAGGATTATAAGTAAACAGATAATTTAGTTGGTTTCATTATCAAAATTCGTATCACTTTTACGTAATCTTTATACATAACAACAAGAGCCGGATAAGAAAAACAATCACCGCAAAGCAGGAGACATTTGCTTGTACTGATTTCCCAGAAAACTCATTCGCATAATAAATAACTGTCTTCGAAATCAGTAGAAAAATCAAATAAAAAATTGTTTTTTAAATGGATTTCACTTTTTAAATCAGGAAAACGGCGTGCTGATACCGAGCAAAGCAAATCTGTTTTTTGTGCACCTGGCTCCACGCAGATGTTCCGGCAGAAAACCAAAACGTAATAAATATCAAATTCCTTTTCGCGAGCTTACGCAAATTTTGTTCATCGTCCAATGGGAAGCCCAGAATTAAATACGGGTGTGAATTCCCAAATGACTTGCTAGGACCCACAAAGACTTAATAAAAAGCCGACACAGAAAGCATCGCCAGTTGAGAAAGTACGAGCATAATTAGCACGTCCCTTGATCTCCTCTTTCCCTCTCAGCTTCTTCTTCGCAGTTCCCTGAGCTATTTACCCAACCGACGGAGCGGATACATCAAAGACATTCCTAACTGACAAATGCTCACATTTACATACCACAAACTCTCTTTTTTGGCATTTACTGCTATAAACATTATAACGTCCTTTGAACCCATCCAAAAGACATTACTTTTATTTGTAAAAAAAAAAACTTAATTTATATATGTGTATATATAAATGTTGTTCCTGTTTCTATACACAATTTGATTTTCTTGTTTTATAACCCCTTTTTATAACTTAGAGTGGGCTATCTACTAACGAGGCCATATTCAGTTAATCTGATTTCAATACACAATACTCTTCACTAGAACGGATAACCTACTATAACTGATGGATACATTGTATAAAACAATATAAGAAAAATATACTTAATATCTTACATTTTTTACATATCCTGTCATCAACAAGAAAAGATATAGCCTTGTAAAGAACATTACAGACAGTAATTGTTAGCATTAAATAAGTTATACAAAAGAGGAACCACGCCGAATTTATCCACAAGAAAGGAATATATATATTCTACAGTAAAAATTGTTGAATAGATATGTATGCCTAATTTTGACTTTAGTCACGTATTGTCTAAAGCGAAACTCTATGAAATTATAGAAAAATACAAGTGATGTTCCTATTCTTTGAAACACTAACATAATTTCAAAGTGACCTTCGTAAAATTGAGTGGGCGTAGGTCACATTACAGTTGAAACACGTCAAATACAGCGAAATAAAATGGTATTTTGTTGACCTTTTATGTCACTTATTCACCAGAAATAAAATTAATTACTCCTGGATTTGAAGTTGAAGAGGTAAAAAATAAACCAAACCTTATCATCATGATGAACAACAGCAAAAACAATATTTATTATAACAATACGAAAATAGCAAGATTGGGAGAGAGATATTTGTTTGTATGAAAGGAGGAAAAAAATGTGAAAAGAAAAGCAAATTCATGTTGCAATTACAAAAGTTGGAATGAAAAAACGAAATGTAAAACCAATGAGAATGAATTAAAACCCGGATTAGGAAATGAGTGAGAATGTGTATATAAGGGGAGAAAAAGGGAGAAAAGAAAAATTTTAAAAGAAAGAATTAGGGGGAAAGAGAGTGAGAAGAAAATAAAGAATCAAAAAACAAATGAAATGAGGAATAGCGTGAAACAATTAAACAAAGAACATTTGCATCATGAAAGTTTTTCTTAAGAAAGAAACAAAGAAAGAAAGAAATTTTAAGTAGATATGTAAGAGAGTGACATCAAGAAAACATGAGAAAGAAAGATAGAAAGAAAGATAGAAAACTGTGAAAAAACAAATCCTCAAATATTTTTTTTAATAGAGCAACAACAGAGTGGCAGAAAGTGGGAGAAAAAGATTTTTTTAAATCATTTCACCCCAAGCAAGGCATTCCATTACCACTATTGCGCATGGGGCTACATAGGGGTAGGTAAATAGAAAGAGTGGTTAGATATAGGAAATGTCAGAAGGAAGGTGATAGATGGGTAAGGATACCGAGGTTGAGGGTTGGGCAGATGGGAAGAGTGTTTGAAAGAATGGGAGCGAGTTAGTGTGTTAGGAGGTGCCTATTGACCTTACATTTAAACTCCTGGAGATTGTAGCCGTATGGAGATGTAGGGGTTTCTCAGTCATGCACGTCGAGTTAGCCAAGAAAACATAGCGGAAACCACCACATTAATTTATATTTACGATTAGGAAACACATAAAACTCGTGAAAAGAATAACCAACGATGAATTGTAACCAAAATATAGAGGAATTAACAAATATGAAATCATTCAATGTTGATAGAGAAAAAAGCATGCATTTAACTGTGAACAATGTAGAAAGATCAAGTTTTATCTTATTAACTGTAATTTGAGAGAGAATCAATTAAAGAATAAATGTTCCTGAAAAAGGTTTGTTAGGATAAACTCTTGTTCAGGAAGGTAAAAAAAATAATTGATAGAATGTTCCGTAAGAAAGTGTGTGCGTTGCTTAAATAGTCGTCGGATAGGCTCCAGAGAGCTGTGCGTCAAAACTCGGTTTACACGTGCAAACAACATGATTGTCTAAAAATTAACTGAAGAAGTCTGTTTGATTCAATCTTCTCCCAAAAGTGTACAAGACTTATTACTTGAAAATAACGTGATTTTTAAATTGTCGCTTAGCTGCGATTTGTAAATTGTCTCGTAATGAAATGCATTGGCGATATATTGACCAATCACTGTTTAAAAAAGTGGTGAGATCTGTGAATGCACGTAACAGTGTAGGTACGAACGAAGAAAAAGATAAAGTTTTTAATAGAGAAGCAAAAGAATGAGAGCGGGAATGAGAGACAAAATAGAAAAAATGAATTAAATTTTAAATAGATAAAAAAAAGTGACGGAGTCAAAAATAAGGTGTTCTTAAAAAAAGAAAGAAAAAAGGAAATAATATTTTGAATCGAGACGAAAGAGAAAGAAAAAAAGGTAGAGTAAAGACAGAAGGAAAAAAAAAAGAAGGAAAAACAAAAACAGAAAGAGAAGAAAGTGAGTCAGGTATTAAAAGAAAGAAAGGATGAAAGAAAGTTTTGAATAAAGCAGTAAACCAGTGAAACAGATTAAAAACATAAGCTTGAAATGAAATTGTGAAAAGAAAGTCAGAAATATGTTTTTATAATGGAGAAGCGAGGGTGTGTGACGTATGGTAACACTAAAAACAAAGAATTATAAAGAAGAAAGAAAATCGAACAATAGATAAAAAAAAAAAGAACACAAAATATTGTAATGGTATATAAGAAAAATAAAAAAATGCTATCACTGTAAATAGAGAAAAACCGACCGTAAAGAAAGAAAGAATAAAAATTTGAATAGAGAAACCGTAGACTGAGACTGAAAGAGAGAAACTAAAAAAAAATAAGTGAAAGTAAATCAGACAGTTATGTGCTATACGTGATACACGTTTGGGAGATCAAGTCTCGAAAGAGACATGACTGATTATCCCGCAGTGGGTTGCCATTACAATCTGGAGTAAACTAGCTGCAAAGTAAGTCTGTATAACCCAATCAGTCCTGTTATTTGACTCATAGCTAGAGGGGGAAGATATAGATTATATTATTAAGTAGTAATTATTTGGGGATCAGTTTATTACTTCAAAACAATATAAAACGATTCCCCCACTTTATGCACAGTAGAAGCCTTAATCATGTTTTTAACTGTTATATTCAGTCAGTCAGTTAAATGCCATACGTGTTACACGTTTTGTGCGATCATGTCTCGAAAGACATGACGAACTGGGCAAAAGTTTATCCCGGAGTAGGTTGCCATTACTTTTTACGGTAGACTGGTTGACAGCCAAGGCTATAGAACAGAATCTGTCCTGTTATTAGACTTATAGCTGGAGGTAGAAGAGATGATTTATATTAATAAGTAGTAATTAATGAGGGATCTGTTCATTACTTCAAAACAATATAAAACTGATCCCCACTTTATGCCCAGTAGAAACCATAATCAGATTTTCAATTATTATATTCAGTCAGTCAGTTAAGTGTCATACGTGATACACTCTTTCGACGATCATGTGTCGAAAGAGACATGACTGACTGGGCAGAAGATTATACTACAGTAGATTGCCATTACTTTCTGGAATAGGCTAGATGCCAACCAAGACTATAGAACCCAATCTGTCCTATTATTTAACCCATATCTGGAGGGAATTGACGGATTAATACCTTTCCCTAGGGTATTTGCGCGTAAGTGAATGCAAGGAATTCAAGTGGTATTCGAACTCGGCTCCTCGATTTCTCCTTCTGAGCCGATATCCACTGCACCACAACGCACATTCATAAATACAAGTCATAAAATCAACACTGGGAAGGAAAACGAAATAAGGAACGAATTTCTGTAAAGAAAGCTGAATACAAGTAAAAAATGAAAAAGGTAAAAAAGATAGAAAGTCATTTGAATAGAGAGTGGGAGGTAAACAAAGAAGAAGAAAGAGTAAAATGAATGGATGCAAAACCTAGAAAAAGAAATAGATTAATATAGAAATGAAAAAGATAAAAAAAAGTGTGTAATAAATTAATAAAATACTTTAATGATTAAAACAAATAGTTTTCGTTCTTACATTTCTCAACTGAATGTTGTCTCTTTTTATTCTTCTGTCGAATGAGATATTTGTGTTAAACCAAATTACTTGCCCCTGCGTTTCGTCTTTCGGGAGACTTTCTTCTGTAAAATTGTTTCAAGAATTCAAGAAAGCATTAAATTAACCTTCTCCTTGCAGCAAATGTTCTACCTATGATAGGACATTGATCTTATATGTTAAGACGACCCCGGGACGATTGTATCTTCTCATGTCTCTGCGATAAATAAATCTTGCATAGAAACTGATGAGTGCATACGCTGTACAAGTCAAAGCGTGCAGTAAACGGCTGCACCTCATATGGTTGTGACGTTGTTTACGTTATTCCTGCTGACAAAAATGTCAGTCAGTCAGTTAAATGCAATACGTGATACACAATTAGGGCGATCATGTCTCAAAAGAGACATGACTCACTAGGCAATAGTTTATCCCGCAGTAAGTTGCCATTGGTTTCTGCGGTAGACTGGTTGCCCAACAACCCTACAGAACCCAATCTATGCTGTTATTTGACTCATAGCTAGAGGGGTAATAGATCTATTATATTATTAAGTAGTAATTAGTGGGGGATCAGTTTATTACTTCATAACAATATAAAACTGTTCCACCACTTTATGTCCAGTAGAAGACTTGATCATGTTTTCAGCTATTATAGTCAGTCAGCCAGTCAGCTAAGTGCTATACGTGATACACGCTTTGGGCGATCATGTCTCGAAAGAGACATGACTGACTGGGCAGAAGATTTTCTATCCTGCTATTTAAAGTATAGCTGAAGAGAGAAGAGACGGATTGTAGTAATAATTAGTGGGGGATCAGTTTATTACTTTATAACAAAGAAAACCGATACCCCATTTTATGCCCAGTAGAAATTTTAGTTATGTTTCCATTACACTCAGTTAAGTGCCATGCGTGATACACGCTTTGGGCGATCATGTCTCGAAAGAAACATTACTGACTAGGCAGAAGATTATCCCGTAGTAGGTTGCCATTGCTTTCTGCGGTAGACTGGTTGCCCAACAAGCCTACAGAACCCAATGTATGCTGTTATTTGACTCATAGTTAGAGAGGTAAGAGATGAATTATAATGTTAAGTAGTAATTAGTGTGGATCAGTTTATTACTTCATAACAATATAAAACTTATCCCCCACTTTATACCCAGTAGAAGCCTTAATCATATCTCCAACTACAATAATCAGTCAGTCAGTTTAGTGCCATACGTGATACACGCTTTCGACGATCATAACTGACTTGGAAAAGGTTATCCTGCAGTAAGTTACCATTGCTTTCTGCAGTAGACTGTTTGCCCACCAAGGTTATAGAACCCAGTCTGTCCTATTATTTAACCCATAACTGGAGTGAAGAGACGGATTAATACCTTTCCCTAGGGTATTTGTGCGTAAATGAATGCAAAGAATTCAACTGGAATTTGAACTCGGCTCCCCGATTTGTTGTTCCGAGTCGATATCAAATGCACCAGAAAGTACATAAATCCCGTAAAAATATTTAAAATAAAGCAGAATCAATTATAAAAGAGCGTTTCCTTCATCATTTCTAAATCAGAAATAGCTCACTTGTGTTAATCCCAGAAACTAAACATACATTCTATAATTTGAAAAAAAGAATATATAATTTTATTTGCCGTATCCTTTCAAGTCGTAGGCGATCATGGACTTCCACATCTTCTTGTCTTATAATACCCTTTTTCTTCTCCCAAACCCTGATTTGCGACACATTTCCTTAAGCAAATCAATTATATAACGGCTGTTTAAACTTGGTTCCCTCTATAAGTATCAAATTCTCCAAGCCTTCCTTCTTCATGTCGTATCACAAAACGTCAGTTGTCTCTTCCTAATGTTAAGTATAAGTTTTCTTTTCATTTCCATCCTCTTCAAAGCCTTGTCGTAACTTACATGTTTGGTCTATGGTATCCTTAGCATCCTTCTGTAGAACCACTTTTCTGTTGCTTCGATTCTCTGCTTCATGTTTGACGAGATTGTCCAGCATTCACTACCATATAGGAGGACAGATAACAACTGACAATTCAGTACTCTTTCATTTGTTTCCAATAAAATTTACATATGTCTCACTACTCTAATTAGCCTTTGGAATGCACCCTTCGCCATGCCAATAGTCCTTTGGATCTCCGTATCAATCTTTCCATCCTCTGCTAGGATACTTTCCAGTTATTTCAGTTTCTGCAACTGGTTGATTTCGTATCTCCGACCTGTAATTGGCATCTTGAACTTCTCTCTTTGATGATGACAATGCATTCAATTGTAAAAATATGTTTAACTCTTTCTTCTCTTATTTCCTTCACTGCATTCTTGAGGATGTCTTGTTTCCATTTCGTGTCTGCTGTCAGTACTGTGCCATCTGCATATCTGATATTGTTGAGATTGTGGCCGCCAATGAATCCAGGCAGGGCTTCTAGTTCTCTCAGAACTGTCTCGCCCAATGGGTTGAATAAATCCGGTGAGAAGACACATCTTACACATCTATCATTCTTCGTTTGTCTGTCTGCTGAACTCATATCCTGCCGGTATGCAAGTAGCTATCTACCAGTATAGAAAAAATGAGATTCATCTCTCGTATTTTGTCGCATGAATGGCGTCAAATGCATTTTCAGAGAGCATTTAGTAGATGTTAAAACCCGATCATATCCCCAAACAGAGGCTGACGTTAGGGCTAGTTGAGTGTTTCAATAATTTAGCCATTTGCCAAAATTATCTGTGAGCTTACACTAAAGCAGCAGTTAAATTATTAACGATAAACGTTTGCAGTGGGTACCTTACATTTTATGTCCTGTAAGGCAACAATTCTCTCTAATGGAAAGAATATTTGAAAATGGTTTTATTAACGTCTGTCAAGGATAATTTTGCCGCTGATAAACATTCATACAACATTTGAAAAACCGTTCTTAAAAAAAAAAAGAAAACTGGAACATATAGCAAAATGAATCCATATTTTGAGAATAATGAATAAAACGCATTTAATTTTAAATGTGGGAAATATGAAGCTATTTTTGTACATTAGAGTATCACTTATTTACGTTCAAGGGAAATGCCGTTAAAATTTCAGTCTAATAAGTAAATTATAAGCTAGAACGTTGAGATTATTTTCCTGGGATTTTGGGGGCGGCTTGAGAATTTAGTTTAAAAACAAGTACTTAATTTTATGTGGGAGTATTTAAAAATAAAGATAAACATTAAAATTTTAATTAACATTGAACTTTCAAAATTTTGATAAAATAAAAAAAAATGATAAAAAATGCAAGGTACTCTTAGTGACCTCATGTTATATGTTCCGTATTAATACAAGAAATTGGCGATCAAGGCTCTTCACAATTTTTCTGTCCATTGTAGCTTTTAATATTTTTTCGCTTTTTACACTCTTATAAACTCTGTTCTACCGTTCATTTAAGCAAAATTGCTGCGTAGATTACACATTATCTTGCCTCTAAACTGGGTATCAAATCTTCCAACCCCTCTTTCCTCATTTGTGTACTATAATACTTTAGAAAAAAATGGAAGCAAAATAAGAGCAAACATTTCTGAGATTAGAGGGAGATGTTAGATGGGTTGAGTTGAACATTCCCGGTTATGACTATGTTAAGCATAAATTTGTTTTTTTCCACAGAATCTTCGGCATCCTTCTGAAGAAACGGATTTCTGTCTCTTCTTCCTCTTTGAATAAATTCTTCTGCGTTCTCTGCTTTATAGAAAGAGTGAGACCACAAAGAGACATTTTCCTGTTCTTCAGGACGTAAGCGATCATGACTTTCCACAGATTTCTACCTGATATCGCTCATAACAATTTCTGTCTTTTTGCCATTTCACCCTGTCCCTGTTCTGCAATTAATTTACACACGTTTGTTACCTAGGTTAACTCCGTTAATTAATATGTCATTCTTTTTATATAATCATATCGCTCCAAACAAGGCATTTTATTGCTGCTTTTTTGAAGGGGGGTTACATAGAAGGAAAAATATGAGAAAGAGTGACAGGTTATAGGGGGTGTCAGGAAGTGGGTAGGAGATAAATAATAAGACTGATGAGAGTGGGGTGGACGGAGAAAGGAGCATGAGAGAACGATGAATGTGACCATAAAGTGAGGGATCAGTTTATATATTAATAGTAATGTAGAATGAAACCTTTATGTCTTCATTATAATAGTATAGTATTTTTTTTAATGACCATATCACACCAAACAATGCATTTTACTGCCACTGTTTTGCCGGGAGTTACAAAGAGGAAGGTTATGAGAAAGAGTGACAGGTTATAGGGAGTGTCAGGTAGTGGGTAAGAGGAGGATGATAATACTGATGAAAGTGGGGTGGACGGAGAAAGACGCATGAGAGAGAGGATGCAGGTTAGTGAGATAGAAGATGGCTATTGACTTTACATTTTAATTCTTGGAGATTATAGATGTCTGGAAAGCAAGTAAATGGAAGGGAATTCCATAGGCGGGAAGTGCGAGAAAAGAAGCTACTGGAGTAGAATTTGTGTTTACATTTCATTGGCTTCACAGTAAAAAGGTTGGGACCTAGTTGCTAATCTTGTGGTGCGAGTAAATTTATATATAGAGGCACCAGTGAGCTAAGTTCATCGGAGCAGAAGCCGTGAAAGTATTTGTAAAAGAGGCACAGGGAAGCCACTGTGAGTGTTAAGGTTTCTATGTCCTCTTTCCATATTTTGTGAAATATAATGTTGAACTGTCGCTTTCTGATTCTAAATGAGTGTCTTTTTTTATATTCAGTTTCCATAGTCCATGATATCTTTTGCTACTTTCTATAGAAACACGTGGCTAAATTGTCCAGCATTCATCAACATATGAGGATTTTATTACGTAGGATTTTAGTGCACATTTATTTTTATTTTCTTTTTGATAGCGAATATTTTAAATGTTTTTAATATATTGTTTATGAGCAGCTCAGCGTTGTGAAATGGTTAGCAAACTCGACTCGCTAGAATTATTATAACTGAGTAATGAGTTCGTTCCTCACTTTCGGCCGTGTGTTACGTCTAAGCTACGCTTAGAAAATCACCTTTCTCCAGGGTTGGGCGCAGGGCTAACAACTCTGCTCCATAAAAAACAGTTTGTTACGGAAACAGCAAAAACGATGCCATACACACCATTAGGTGTAAGGAAAAAAGTTAATATATTGTTTAACGTTTTTGAAATCCTAATTTTCATTTCAATGCGTCTTCGAATTTCCGTCTCACGTTTTTCGGAATCTTTTAAAAGAACTACTAGATATTTCGATAGCCGTATTTGTTTTATTTTGAAGAACGCCATTATGTTGCTTATTTCTCGAGTTATTCTCACACTAACAAGTAGAGAGTCTGTCTTTTTATTTAAAATGTTGTTAAATTATTTCTGGCTGTTTTCATTTTTGTTTTTGATTCTGTAGAGCAGGGTCATTTGGCTACTGTCTTTAAGAAAAAAAAAGGCAGCATGACGCAATTCACTCCATCATGAATTTGCAAACGTCATACTGATCTGCTTAGCATTCGCGTCGGAAGTTCCAATATCAATATGAACATTGTGTTTGACTGCCAAACAGAGAACACTTCAGAGAATTCGGAAACAGTTGGATGAATCTAATGCTGATTACGAATATGTTTGAGTGATTACTAGTGATGTTGACGTTATGTCCCCATTCATCTTCTCACGGGGCCTCATAATCAATAAGGAGGCCAAATTCAATTGCATGAGGAGGTTGTAATGCTCTGGACCAAGATCATGGCTGCTGGAAGATGCTATGTCTTGTAACGGTACACTGCATCATAACACACTAGCCGGGATACCTAGTCTTAGCTGACAGACAATTTCTCCAATCATATTTCTCCTTACATCACATAACTCCCATGACTGTAAAACTCTTAAATAATATGTGTGAGGTGCACTTGAGTTACCAACAGAATTTCTTGTGATACCAAAGATGAACTAAAGGTAAGAATCATGAAAGCATTCGCCAACTTAAACTAGGAAACCTCCCAGAAGAGTTGCAGGAGATTCCGAAGTCGTCTTTAGGTTGTAGTTGAAGCCAATGGCTATTTTATTGAATACATTTACTATGTATTATTTCAAGATATTTCTGTGTAAATTTGGTAAATATAACTTTTAAAAATGAGATGACAACTTTATTTTTAATTTTTTTCTTAATTTAGACGACAATTCAACCATCTCAGACACACTTATATATATATATATATATATATATATATTTGGTCAGGAAAATTTATTTTAAACATGTTTCGTTAATTATGGTGTACATGGAACATTTTTCTGTTTGGTGTGAGCGAGGGTGTATATTGCTGTTAGTTTCTGAAATTCGAGTGGGTGATAGCTTGGAATTAAAGCTCATACTAGATAAAAAAAAAAAAACAACAACTCCCAAATAATGCATCTCCTAAAAGAAAGCATAAATAAAAACTAACAAAAATGAAACAAATATCCGTTGAAAATGTCTAAGTCGCCGAAAGCACTTGGGACTATGGATATTTTTATAATGCCTCCCTCCCAACAAATGGAAAAATGTGAAACTAAATATAAAATTAATAAAATGTTCTTTTCTTCCAAACATAAGTTATATATATTTTTCTTCTTCAGGAGAGATTTTTTACACATTCAGCATCTTGTGAACGACATCAGACAGCAAAAGAAAAAAAATTAAGAAGATTGTATTTTCAAAAAATATATGAATTTTTAAAAATACAATTTTCATTATTTTTCTGTCTTATATCGTTCACAAGTCGTTGAATATCTAAAATATCTCTCCTGAAAAAGCTACGAACGTAACGACATATTAATGGCAATCCAAACACTATGCAGGTGGAGCTTGCTAACGACTGCCGCATGGTGATTATCCTGATGTTTACTATGCCTAATTGGTTTTGGCCAAGAGACCTCAGTGAAGATCAATCAGATAATATCAGATTCATTATTTTCCAATAAACAACGAAACTAAACGCTTAACGAGTTCCACTCATAAGCGCTAACGTGTTTCTCTAAAGTAAAACTTTGACCCTTAGTTACGTCATTCAAAAGCTTTATCAGACGTGTATCATAATCTCACAACCTGGGTAAAATAGATCTAACTTGCATCATTTTTTAAGTAAGAAAAATATTACGTAATTATTTTCTCTGCACATCTTTGTAGCATCGCTTATACTCACTCACAGAGAGACAACAATAATATATACATATCAACAAAATTACATATCAAGCGATAAACGCGTATCAGATCTAATGACGGTTTCCTCTAGGGAACGATGTTTCGAATCCTGCTAGAGGATGCTTTTCACTTTTCAAACGAGTGTTTTTTCAGGCACAAGTCTATAACAGTTTCGAATTCAGTCAAGTTTGCATTAATATCATAGGACCTATATTAAGGCAGCTTATTATTATCTAATTAACGTAACTACTAAAATAAGCAAAGGTTGTTTTCATAGAACGATCATATCAATTTAAACCGAATATATATATATATATATATATATATATATATATATATATACTGTTAAGTATAAGAGACAATGAATGTCTATTATGTTTAATCATGAGCCGTTCTAAACATCGTATTTTGGCTTTAATTTCAGGTGAAAATAAAAATTCTCCAACATTTGGATATTTTTTTATTAAGTTGGTTCTAAGATTTCGGCTCACATGAGCCATCTTCAAAGAGGTTACAGATTTATATATATATAAATAGTCCTTTCCCCCTTTAAATGCGGAAAGGTGAGAGAAAAAGCAGAGTAAAGGGGATGCTTATGAAAGGATAAGAGACAGATGAGATTTAGGGAGGTTGGTAGAATTTAGGGAGTTAGGAAATGGCAATCGACTTTGCATTTAAACTTTTGGAGGCTGTCGCTATCAGGAAAAATCATACGGAAGGAAGTTCCACAGGTCGGAAATTCGAGAAATGTAACCTTTTAAGCAGAAGTGGACGTTAAATTTAGCTTGGCGACCTAGATGGCAATCTATTAACGAGAGTTAATTCAAGTGATCTGCTAACCAAGGAAATAAGTTTGTCAGAAAATCCGTGGAAATATTTTTTTACATAAGATTAAAGGAAGCCATATCCAGTCGATGAGAAACAGACTGAAGACGAGCTGTTACTTCATGGTCATTTACGTTGCAGACCCTTCTTCAGGTTTTGTCAAGAACCTCGAGATGAATAGCAAGAGCATCCGACCAGATATGGCAACAGTATTCAATCCATCCATGGTAGACTGTTGGTATTATGGATTCTGACGAGAAATCTTTCTTTTAAAGAAACATCTTTTATTACCATTAGTGATGAGAAGAATAATTAATACACTTTAATTCTAGTTTGATAGCAAGAGTGGGAGTCAATGTTCAGAAGAAGAGATGAACATGTCAATGATTGTTAAATGTTTACTTAAAAGTAAACGGCCAATATCAATATGACTATAATTAGTGTGTCGTAAAAGTCCAATAGGTGACATTATTATATATTTCAGGTATTAGTCAGGTATTTGCTAAAATGAAGGATGTGCGTTGTGGCGTAGTGGATATCGGTTCGGAACAAGAAATCGGGGAGCGGAGTTCGAATTCTAGTTAAATTTATTACATTCACTTAGGCGCAATTACCGTTGGGAAAGGTATTAATCCGTCTCTTCCCGCCAGTTATGAGTTAAATAATAGGACAGATTGGGTTCTATAGCCTTGGCTAGCAAACAATCTATCGCAGAAAGAAATGGCAACCTACTGCGGTATAATCTTCTGCCCAGTCAGTCATGTCTCTTTCGAGACATGATCATCCAAGCGTGTTTCACGAATAGCATATAACTGATTTGCTAAAAAAGAAAATTGACTATAATTTCTATTACTCCATTATTATAATAAGAAGCAATAAGAGAAATATACCGTCAGCGGTTAAATTTTAGAATTAAACAAAATATACCACCTGGAATTTTTAATCCTGCTGCTAGTAGTAGTCAACTTGTTAACACATCCGGGTTGTTCGTTACACAACATGTTATAAATAACAGAAACTGTGTGTGTGGATTGAGTATGGATCGTTTTACTATTCTCTCACGGTCCCACTCTTTATTTCATGTAAAGGTGCAAGAGTCACTGCACATCAAATCCCACAAGCCTTCATTCTGCAAACAAAGATACTTCTTGCTGGTTGATATAATGATCTAAATGAGAATGGAAATTCACTTTAAGATAGATTCTAGTAAAATCAGAAGACGAGATCGTCGCATAGGAATATAGAGAAGGTAAAAATGGATGAGAGATTAGATTTTCGACACGATGGAAATGATACAGTAAACAATGGCGGACATTACACAAAGAAGGTAGGAACAAATGAAAGCAGGAAAAAGAGAAAGTAACGTGAAGATGGAAGAAATAAAATGAAATTGTATTACAGATAAAGTAGATATGCATAGCGAAATTTAAGAATTAACAGGACAAAAGACATGCTTGCCAACAGGATGAATAGAATCCAAGAACACAACACTGACAATAGAGAAAGAAAAATACTTCTGAAATGGAATGAATTCATCGGGGAACTCACTGATCTCAAAAGAGGACAACCTATAATAATGAGAAATATCGAAGAAAAAAAAAAATAAAGTGAAATCAGCACCGACGAAATTGAAATAAAAAAAATGAGTATCAGGTGGAATTGTAATAGATATTCTGGAAGAATTTAGAGACACATCGCCCAGTGGATGAGAGTTTTAGAGTTGTGATTTCAAAACCAGGCTAAAGCAGAGGTGAACATGAATTTGAAGATTAACTAAAGGGGAGATAACTAAAACTGAGCTATTCAGAAAAGGCATGGCACGTGGAATTAGAATAATCTACCACGGTTGACTAAGTAAAGGGTTCGGTTCGATTTCGGTCAGAAGATTTTCAGAAGATTCACAAGTCTTCTGGAAGCCGAGTTTCAAGGCAATAATTCTGTTGATTATATTCACTCATTTCCGTATATTTTTGTGTAATTTATGGAAAGGTATCTGTTAAAATGAGATGTCAGAGTTATTTTCATTTTTGCGTCATTTAGATGACATCCATCGCACACGATATATATATATATATATATATATACTTACTTATTTATAATCAACACCTTGGCCTTCAGAAACAAAAGGAACTCGATACGAAAAGCCACAAATTTATTCGCCTGAAGAGCGTCAATCTTAGGCTCGAAACACGTGTAGCGTCACAAATAACCATTATGCACACTTAAAATATCATAAGATGTATAATAACAACGACAATAAATATACACTTTAAACAAAACGTTCACGGCCTCTCACACTTTTTATTCTATATATATATATATATATATATATATACTTAAATATTTATAAACAACTTGGCCCTCAGAAACAAAAGGAATTCGATACGAAAAGCCATAAATTTATTCGCTTGAAGAGAGTCAATCTTAGACTTGAAACACGTGTTTGTGTATATATATATATATATATATATATGTGTGTGTGTGTGTGTGTGTGTGTGTGTGTGTGTTATGTATCTTATTACTTCATTACTTCAATGTAGCTATCTTGTTTCATCATTTTTCTTGTCTTGCCAAGGTACAAGAATTGTTGAAAAAATATCTACTTTTGTTATAAAATTTAAATACATATCATTTTCTCTATTCTGTATTGGGCACTCTTTTACGAAATAGTGTTTTATTCTATTGGAGGGGGATATCTGAATTTTATTTCATCCATACCAACCTAATATATATATAACGTAATTTTATTGACCATGTTCTGGTGGCTCGCCATCAGTTTTTAACGACGTATGTTTGCTTCCCTTTGCCTTTTCTATCAATACGTTCAGGGTATTGTTCGAATGAGCTTTTTGCTACTCTTTGTAATGAAATACAAGAGTAGAATGGTGACGAGTTATCATCAATATGCAACTGAGTTGGATTGATGTAACCATAAATTATATGATAACAGGTTTTATTTGGTTAAACTACTTGCTTTTGTTCTCACTTTCTAAGAATGTTTTTTGTCTCAGCGGCTTTACTTCTTTGCTATGAGTGAACTCGATTAATATATATATATATATATATATATATATATATATATATATATATATATATATGGGATAGAATCCTTGAAATTTGGTAAGGAAAATTTCAATATAGACAGACTCTAAAGAGAACTCAATGTTGAAATTTATTGCTGAATTTAACAGAGTATTGTAATCAAGAATCAAAAATTAAGTATTTTTACAAATCCATTAATAATTAGGTATTTCGCGGTGTCATCACATTTTTGAAACCAAATTCATACAAGGATGAATTCTTAAATTTGCCCAGACGAAGTCACGTGGTATAGAAAAGGAATAAATATAATAGTCACGTGGGTAAGAAAGGAATAAATATTAAAAAGAGTAAACAAAGAGCGTGTATATAGAAATATCATACAATATCATACGAGTGTGTGTATATAAATATCATACAATATATAATAGTGTGTAAATCTAAATATCATACAAACATCATATAAATATCTAACGGGTGTGTATATATAAATATCATGCAACAGGGAATGTTTTAAATTTGTCCAAACGAAGTCACCCGGGACACAAAAAGGAAGAGAAAAGAATAAATATTAGAAAGAGAAAATAAAATGTGTTCACATATATCTATCTATCTATCTATCTATCTATATATATATATATATATATATATATATATATATATATATATATATTTTATGTTCTCACACCCTGATTGAGCAGTCTGTAATAATGGTTCACTTTGTAAAACAGTAGCTACTCTGGCGTGTTCGCATCGCTCATTCAGTAAAATGAATTAGAACACTCTAGTTATTGGGCGCGTATAATGATAATATATGCGCTAAAAGGTTTGCCTTCTTCCACCGAACGCCCATAGTCCAGGGGTAGAATCGCCAATTCGGTCGGATTTCAATCCTGGGTTAAAAAGCAATCGGAGTCGAACCGTACTGTTGAGCTGTGATACAGCGAAATAGATCTGTCTGCTGATGACAATATATATATATATATATATATATATATATATATATATATATTCTGTATTTAGAAAGGATTTTTTTAGACATGTCAGATTAAATAAATTGCAAACATTTTGTCTGTTTATTTTTAATAAAATCCGTTCATAGACCCGGGATAATCTTTCGCGTATTATAACAGAAAGATGTAATATATGACCTGTACCGTTGACAGATTTTATTATCATTTATTTTTCAAGGTACCCAAGGTATCTCTTCTGAGATCATCTTCAGGGGTGTGAGTTATGGTAACAAAAAATAGCCTCAAAAGTGTGTAGCTAAAAATTACCGTAGTTTTTTTTTCTGCTTTAAATATAACGGTTGTCAAATTGCTTAGCGTTCATTAAAACGTGAATATTATCCAAAATAGAGGTTTTTTTAATATGTTGTAATGTCATGATCATCATGCACGTGCTAAAGCGTGAAAAATATCTTCTTTTTACAAACAATTAAAGGAGTACTACATTATTCATAGCTGATTCTATTAATTGACGGCTCAAGTGTTTTAATATATATTGCCCGAGAATCTGTAGTTTGCGTTTGTTTTTTTTTTGTTTGTTTTTTTTTTTTGGTGTAAGATAGTTGTCTTTTTTTTGTGGATTCCGAGTGGGGAACCGCACAAAATTATCAACATCAAAATAGGTAATGGAGTTTAAAAAAGTAGGTTATATTGAACGCAGGTTAGTAAATCCAGGAATACTATTAGTAACGAATAAATACATACAAGTCTTGAAGTGAAGTCGTGGAAATAGTATATCCGTGTATATTATTCTAGATGAGTGGAGTTCAAATCTAGTATGACCTGCTGTGGTAATCTCTTAGTAATTTCGGTAACTTACGTATCAGTTCCGGTACTCTCCGATAACTAGCACGGATCTCTACGATTACTCTCCACTGCCAACTGCAACGGCATTTACCCACCTTCTCACTTTAGGCTAGATGTGACACAACAAGGTCTTTTTAAATGTGGGTCTTCCCGGCCATATAGCCAGGCCAAAAATATCTGTCTATCTTTCCCCAGTCGTAATTCTACCCTTCGGCAGAACTACGACTGGGTTAGCGCACTCTGCCAGAAAGCAGAGATCGCTTTCCACCCGACGGCAGAGAGCTGACAATGTCATAGTAGCTGAGATAAATGCAGACTGCAACGATATTTACCCACCTTCCCAAGTAAGGCAAGATGTGACACAAAGTCTTTTTAATGTGGGTCTTCCTGGCCATATAGCTAGGCCAAAAATATCTGTCTTTCCCCAGTAGTGATTCTACCCTTCGGCGGAACCAGTACTGGGTTAGTGCTCTCTGCTCGAAGGCAGAGAGCTGACAGTGTCATAGTAGCAGAGGCAAATGCCGAGTGCAACTATATTTAGTTGTCCCTCCCATTAAGGGTAACATATGACACATGGTCAGTTATGACTGGGATTTCCGGGCTATATGGCCCGGCCAAAAATACATGTCTATTTTTCCCCAGTCGTGCCTCTGCCCTTCGACGGAAACACGACTGGGATTTTGCTCTCTGCTCGGAAGCAGAGAGCGCCCTCTACCCGAAGGCAGAGGGCTGACAGTGCCGTAGCAGCAGAGGCAAATGCCGACTGCAACTACTGTTCTCTCTATGGCAGGGATATATGTACACTCAGTCGAATCCATTATCATATACAAAATGGGAGATTCCACAACAATCATCAATCATTATTTTTTTATATTGTCAGTGTAAACAGGAATGTTGTTCTAGATGTCTAGAAATGAACGAAGAGTCAGACAAATGTAATGTAAAACGTCTTGGTAATGTAGTTGCTGTAGATCCAACATATATATTTGTTGCATTGTCGTAGATACATTCCCCAAGTGACATTTGAATTGATATATATATATATATATATATATATATATATATATATATATATATATATATATATTATAGAATAGTATAAGAACAGATAGATAAAAATCCTATGTTCAAGTATTTTCGGCTTTTTTTGTCATTATCACAACTGATGTGGTGTTTGTGTGATCAGTAGAATTATATATTGTGTTATACTTTAGTTTTTTTTTTTTTTTTTTTTTAATCGTATCACCCCGAGCAATTAGGAAACGCCACTGATGTGCAGGGGGCTACGTAAGAGTGAAAAGATTGGATAAGAAAAAGGAAAAGGAAAAGCCGCAAACCACATCCTAAACAGGGAACAAGGGATGAGCCACTTAACCTGTTCAATAGATGTGGGTGGAGTGTGAACCGGGCGATAGATAGATCTATCTACTCCAATTGAAAAAAACAAAAAAACAAAAACAAAGTGAGAATATTGGATATGAATTAATCAAACAGCATAATATGAATTAATTCGTTCTCCTTGGTTGGGAAAGTATTGGTTTGCATAGTGTATAGTGCAAAATTTTAATTAGTAAAATTGATATCACTATATAGCTAATAAATCGCCCTCTTCACATAAGTCGAGTAATGATAATAATAGTTATATTATTAACAATGTGAGGGAAGTAGTTTAGAAAAACGTAAGTTCCGTAAGTAGAATAAAATAAGGTCTGGAAATGTCAAAACTAATTTCAAGTGATACGGCATAAAAATGCTTGTGAAGAGGACATGCGAAAGGAGAAATAAAAATTGTACTGTTAACGAAACAAACGAAATTAAGGCTGATGTATGACTGTTTAACAGGTGATTCCAGACTCCTCAAAACCTCTAATTTCCGAAACATGAGAAAATCATTTGCATCAAAGATTTCAATATGAACTCTGGTAAAAATATACTACAGAGGCATTATGTTTTTAAGTCCCATAAATTAACATACTTTTATCCTCAAGTACACATAGCCCAGCGGATATAGACGTTGGTTAGTTCCAGTAACTTGACCCAAAGATTTGTGAGTTCAATACTAGGCTACAACTTGTATTTAACAAACTTAGAGAGTTAAAGGGAGATCATTACATGGCTACCAGAAGTAGTATCGTATTTACACAGTTGTATTATAAGCGTCTGCGTGTGTTCTTAGCTAGGTTTTGTGTCTAGGTACCCCCGATAAATATCTATAATCGAAAGAATTGGGTTATAGAAGGATTTGTCCGATTTTAATCAAATTTGATACACTCATAGACAAAGACATAAGAAACGATATTCAGAAGTTTCAATGTTGCAGTTCTTACAATAGCCCAGAAAATTTGATATCGATACCAGGAAATCAAAATATGACTTACATCCATTCATTTTTCTTTCAGTCTACGGTTTCGCTTTAACTGCAAACAACTATTGCTTTTTAGTCTTTCGTGCCAACGTCCAAAGAGTCTGAGCTCCAGGATCATGGATTAGTTTTAAAGCTTTCATTACACCCGAGCCACGCCGGGCTATACTGGAAGTATATATATATATATATTATTAGTTGCGATTGGTAAATTGTCGCAATCACTTTATTATTTCAAATATTCTTTAGGCTGATTCTGAGCTCCAGGATCATGGATGAGTTTTAAAGCTTTCATTACACCCGGGCAAAACCGAGCTATACTGCTAGTATATATATAGGTATAGGATAAGAGTAAAAAGATCGTGACACCAGAGAGTTTTATAGACTTATTTTTGCTCGACATCAAGAGAAATGAATTAAACGGTAGGTATGGACGGATGAATGTAAAAATAAAATTACAATAAAATTATTATAGAAAATATAATATAAATTATTAGCGCATTCGTTATTCATTGTTCATTTTAAAAAAGGTCTATACTTTTTATGGAATTTCGATAAAAATGGTTAAAGAAAAAGTTCAGAAGCTATAAGGGAGGAGCGAAGATAGAATCAGGCGTGGAGAGAAGAGATTAATTGCGACGTAAAGAAACTTTCTCAATACTGGTAAAATTTACACGGGATCCAATAAAAAATCTTTCACGAATACACACCAACGAGTGCATAGGACCGCTTCATCAGTAATGTTTTGCCTAGGGTTCATGACAAGTTCCGGGTTTTTCAACATAGTACTTTTTAACCCAGAAGAACCTATTATATTAATATGGGATTAATATTATTAATATTAATACTATATTAATACTAATAATATTAATATAGGATGAATATTATTAATATTATTATATTAATAATATTAATACAAAAAATAATTAATTACATTCATATAAGTTACAGTAAATATGAAGGAAATTCTAACCAAAAGGGGCGGGCAATGGCTTTAGGTGCTGGTAGACAGTTTTTCTCTGATAATGAAGGTTAATTGACGAGTAGCATAATGACCAGTTATCTCGAGCTTTCTTTTTTAAATTTGAAAAATGTGGAAACGAAGACATCTTAAAAGTTACATGTAGATATTTGGAAATACTCAACTGCAGGCTTAGGTCGGTTGAGCGAACTACGTTAACCTGTGTGAATCTATTTCTAACTTAGTCTCATCTGCTGTTATAAAACTTATCATATTGCGGAAATCTGGCAACAATTCATGTGACTGCCATAAACGGTATCAAACCAAGTGTCAAGATGAGTACATAAGGCTTCGTATATTTGGAGAACAGAGTAATTCTGTAGCGATACTCAACTCTCAAATAATAATAATAATAATAATAATAATAATAATAATAATAATAATAATAATAATAATAATAATAATAATAATAATAATAATAATAATAATAATAATAATAATAATAATAATAATAATAATAATAATAATAATAATAATAATAATAATAATAATAATAATAATAATAATAATAATAATAATAATAATAATAATAATAAAGTTATATGCTAAGAATGATAATGAGCTGGAAGGTCTTCTGCAAACTGTAAAATGCTTCAGCGAAGACATTGGAATGAAATTTAATTTGAATAAATGTGCTAAAGCTACAGTTTTACGTGGATCAATACAAGAAACATCCTCAATTAGCCTAGACCCTGCTGTAACAATAAAAGAATTGAAACCAGAAGAAGCTTATAAATACCTAGGTGTAAATGAGAGCGTAAACATTCACCATAAAAAAATGAAAGAAATAGTGCGTAAAGAGTACTATAGAAGGCTACGAATGATATTAAAAACTGAATTAAATTCACAGAATAGAGTTATGGCCATTAATAGCCTTGCAATCCCAGTTGTCCAATATAGCTTCAACATCTTAAACTGGACTCTAAACGACATCAGGCGAATGGATGCTAAAACAAGAAAGCTTCTTTCTAAGCATAGGATGCATCACCCAAAGGCTGATGTAGACCGTCTATACATACCCCGTAAAGAAGGTGGAAGGGGTCTTATTCAGCTGGAATTGTCATACAAGACAACAACTATTGGCTTACTAACATACATAGAAACAACAAAGGATTGGATGATACAATTAGTAAGGCAACATGAAGAAAGAAAGAAAAAATATTCAATAATAAAAGAAGGCAGTAAATACAAACAAGAATTACAGTTAGTAGATTCTGTAGAAAAGCAAAACAGTAGCCAAGAACCAACTATTGCGGCAAAAAATATGAAAATGAAAGCCAAAGATAAAGCTCTTGAAAAGATGAAACAGCGCTGGCAAGACAAACCTCTGCATGGCCAATATCCAGTACGTGCCAATAAATCCAATGTTGACAAAGTTAATACTCATCGATGGTTACGTGCATCTGGATTAAAGTCTGAAACTGAAGGATTTATACTTGCAGCACAAGACCAAAGTCTTTTCACGAGAAACTTTCAGGCAAATATTATGCATAATAATATGGATCCAAAATGCAGGTTTTGTGATAAACACCAAGAAACAATAGACCACCTAATCTCAGGCTGTTCTGTGCTTGCCCCAAACGAATATAAAAATCGCCACGATAGAGTTGGGCAATATTTACATTGGGCAATGTGCAAACATTATGGAAAAGCTGTAAACAAACACTGGTATGAACATCATCCAGCACCGGTTACAGAAATAGAAGATGTAACCATTCTATGGGATTACACCATCTACACAGACAGAAAAATTGAAGCAAACAGGCCAGACATTATTGTTAAAAACCAGAAGGAGAAAACTTGTCTATTAATTGATATGGCTTGTCCAGCGGATTGTAACATAGCAATCAAGGAATTTGAAAAACTGTCAAAATATAAAGACCTGGAAATTGAAATAGAAAAAATGTGGAAATTGAAAACAAGAGTTGTGCCAGTGATAGTAGGTGCACTTGGAATGATAAAAAATGGAACAAAACAACACATTGAAAGAATCCCTGGAAACCCCAGCTTAAGAGATATACAAAAAATTGTCTTATTAAGTACAGCCCACACGCTAAGGAAAACGTTATCTATGTAATGCTGGGGATGATAGGGAGGATAGAAAAACATGAAATGGAGTCATAACAACACGCCACTACCTGCCTTAGGTCTCCCCGCAGACTTGGTTGGTAGTGAGACCAATGCAGAAATCGAAATATGATGAAAAATGACATAATAATAATAATAATAATAATAATAATAATAATAATAATAATAATAATAATGTGAAGAAGAACAAAAAAGGAGAAACGGGCGACTCGGACGACGACTCGGACGACGACGAAGAAGAAGAAGACAAATACAACGACAACGACGAAGTAGAATAAAAAGATTTAGGAAGAAAAAGAAGAAAAATAATAAGAATAAGAAGACAATTGCGAAGAAGAAGGAGAAGAAGAATACGACAAACAAGAAAATAGAAGTATAAAGACAACTACAAAGAAGAAAAAAAAACGACTATGAAGAAAATGAAGAAAACGAAAGGAGAAGAAGGAAAAAAAGATGAAAACGGCAAATACGACAAAGTAGAAGAAAAAGAAGACGATAAAAAACATAAGAATAAAAAAATAGTTACGCTGAATAAAGAAAAGAAAAAAGACGACAACGACGAAAAAGTATTAAAACTAGACAAAAAAAGACAAAAACAATAAAGAATAGCAAACAGATGATTTTAAAGAAAAAAAGAAGGCGACGACGAAAAAGTATTAAAACTAGACAAAAAAGACAAAAACAATAAAGAATAGCAAACAGATGATTTTAAAGAAAAAAAGAAGGCGACGACGAAAAAGTATTAAAACTAGACAAAAAAGACAAAAACAATAAAGAATAGCAAACAGATGATTTTAAAGAAAAAAAGAAGGCGACGACGAAAAAGTATTAAAACTAGACAAAAAAAGACAAAAACAATAAAGAATAGCAAACAGATGATTTTAAAGAAAAAAAAGAAGGCGACGACGAAATAGAAGTAAAAAAAAACGAATAATATGATATAGACAGAAAGGCTGACGACCATGGCGACGACGCAGAAGAAAAGAACGGTGACAATGCAAAAGAAACAGAAAATGACAACGACGACGAAGTAACAAAACCATGTTGAGAAGACGATGACAAAGAAGATGATGTTGTTAAATATGAAGAAGAACAAAATCTCTACAAAAAACGAAACATTTTGTTTAAGAAAACGTTGATGTTGAAAGCGACGATGACGAAGAAACGGTGATGAAGAGAAAAAAGACGTCGTCGTCATCATTTTCTACTAGAACGATGACATGGAGCGACGGCAACGTAAAGCAAATAGACGAAGAATTGAATTGTGTCGGACCTGTTAACATCTAAAGACGAATGATTACTCATCAGTTTCGTTGCAGAAAATTAATAAATAAGAATAATGACAATTCCTAAAAAAAGATATTTTAGAGATCAGAGAAATAATCTATTTTCGATAACTTCTCAAAAAAGCTAGTCTTGAGATTTTTCCATATAAGAAAGAAAAAATGTTTAAATTGTATTAAAAATGATCAGAATGTTTTTTTTCGTTTCAACCCAAGGAAGGCGGTAAAGCCACTGATGCGCAGGGGGCTACATAACAAGAAGATGAGATAGGAGGAGAGTAAGACGAACAAGTTACAGGGCTTTCAGAGAAAGGAGCAAGAGAAGGATAGGAATACATGTGTGATGACAGTTGGAAAGGTAGATAGAAATGAAATGATATACAGAGAGATGTAGAGAGAACTGGTGTGAAGTGGTTAAGAGATGGGGATTGACATTGCATTTAAATTCCTGGAGGTTGTAGCCGTCAGGAAAGCAAGAATATGGAAGAGAGTTCTACAGGTGGGAAGTGTGAAAAAAGAAGCTGATGGAGTGGAATTGTAGACTGCATTTAGTTGATCTAACTGTGAATGGGTGGGACCCAGTTGCCAGTCTGTTTGCACGAGTAAACCCATGTGGCAAGGGTGCCAGTGACTTAATTTCGTCGGAGAGGAAGTCATTAAAATATTTATAGGACAGAGGGAAGCCACATTTCGTAGGCGAGAAAGTGGCTGGAGTCGAGCCGCCAAGTCGGTATCTATCACATTATTGATTCCCCTTTGGAGCCTGTCGAGACCACTGAGATGAACAGCGGGGGCGCCAAATCATATATGACTGTAGTCTTCCATGCACGGGCAGATCGTTGATTTATATATATGCAAGATGGATTCAAGCAGAAAAAAAAACATCCTGGCACGACACAGTAATCCAAACTTCCTAAGCCGTGTATATAGCTACTGAGAATTTCTTAATTCAAATGAGGACGAAACATCTTACTAGAAAGATTAATAGTACCAGGTGACTTTAAAAATGAAAATAGTGTCAATCAATGTGAAATAGATGTGTCCAAGTAAAATTGCCAATTAAATTGGTATGAAAACAGCTTTTAAACCAATTAACTTGTTCGACCCAAGTATTTTTTGTCTTTAAGTAACCTAAAATGTTTGAAAGCCGTAGAAAATGAATCCTTTCAACTGTCTACAACATGCAGGACTTTATACCAATTTTATTCTGGAACCAAAACTTTTGGCCATTTATTTATGACCACTTTTCTATTTACATTCGCTCTGTCACTGATATTGAGTATTTAAGCCCTTTTACTCTTAAATGTGTCATATATATATATATATACTGTTATAAGAGAAAGTGAATATATATTATGTTCAATCATGTGCCGTTCTAAACATCGTATTTTGGCTTTAATTTCAGGTGAAAATAAAGACAAAAATTCTCCAACATTTGGATATTTTTTTATTAAGTTCGTTTTAAGCTTTCGGCTCACATGAGCCATCATCAGAGAGGTTACAAGGACGTTAACACAAAAACATCCACCATCAGCGACCATTTTATCTTGTGCTGACATAAAACTCCGCTTAGCAATGGCAACAGGTACCAAAAAGCAAAAACAGTTTTCAAATTTTAATGCGGTTCTATGACGTCAAACCGTGTGATAGCGCGAAATGACAACGGAGCTATATATTTAATTGCAATGTAATGTATTATGACCAGATTTAAACGGGATTTTATCAAGTGTGACTTGTTTGAATTTAATGTAGATGGCCTCCAATATAAAATTTTTGTCTTTATTTTCAACTGAAATTGAAGCCAAAATAGGATGTTTAGAACAGCTCATGATGGAACATAATAGACATTCATTGTCTCTTATATTTAACATATATATATATATATATATATATATATATATATATATATATATAAAGGGTGCGATAAATAAATTGTCGTTTAAATTTTGCAAACATGAACATAACACTGGCATCTAATTCTTAACTGATATTTTACCAAAAGTACACAGATATATTAAAATGCTAAAAACTAAACTTACTGAATAAAATTGCAATTGGTTTCAACCACAGTCTCCAGATGATTTCAAAGTACCCTGCATTTCACACACACACACACACACGCACGCACACACACACACACACACACACACACACATATATATATATATATATATATATATATATATATGGTACGTCTTAGATCACTCGAACATGAATGATGCCACAATCTAAACGAAGTCAAATGAAACCTGTATAACACAATTTTTGATTATACGAAAATAACCATCTTTGCTTTGAAATGTATTGTAATGTCAACAAATATTTCGAATGACGCAAATTTTCGTTACAATTTCCCGTGAATAATCAGGCCGGTAGAAATAAATAAATAAATAAATAAATATACTGTTTGATTAAAAAAAGAATATCTACTCAAATACGAGTACCGATTAAAATAATCTTAAATCAAATAAACAAATAATTTTAATATGCCGGTTGGTAAAAACATTTCGTTAATCTTCAGGATTTTCTGTAACATTGTATGTTTACATTTGTTGACATTACGATACATTTCCGATCAAAAATGGTTATTTGCGTAGAATCTAAAATTGTTTTATATAAACTTGATTTGAATTCGTTTATAATATATTTCGTGCTAAATATTTTGCTGATGTCTGCCTTTTCGTAACTGTTTCCAAAACAATATGAATGACAACTAGGGAAAGTAACCAATAACACCACCTCACCATGTATGATAAATAAATAGAACCAGTCTCAAAATTTGTATATCTAGGACCAAGGCTCTCAATTACAAATGATAGTACAGCATTGGTAAAACACAGAATAGAACTAGGTTGGGGAGTCTTTAAAGGGAATAAGAAACATTTTTACATCTAAACGAGTACCCTATTTCATCCAAACGCAAGTTTATAATACATTCGTACTGCCTGTTGTGCTGTACCGACTAGAATATGTTAACTGGATTTAAAAGCTATGCAGAGAGATTTGGACATTCCAAAATCACATTATGAAGTGCCTGACTAACCATCGGCTAATAGATCAGATCATGATCACAGATTTTCGGCAAACAACCGGTCTCAGTTCCATTAAGTTCATCATACAAAACAAGGTACTGAAGCTTCACAGTCACATTAAACGCTCTCAATCAGGTCTATTAAAACACTGCCCGGAAGGTATGACTGAAGAAAGAAGGAATAGAGCCAGGCCTCCAAAGAGGTGGTGTGATAACGTCTATGAATGATCAAGGCTGATGCTTGCCTACCCTTAAAATCGTCCCACAGGATAGAAAATATTCGAGAGACGACTTATGCATATTAGTGCACTATCTGCCGCAAGAGAAGACAGTGTAAAATTATATATATATATATATATATGTGTGTGTGTGTGTGTGTTGGGAATCACAATTTATTGCACAATAAATAGACTTGTCTAAGGTGTACATATAATCCTGCATAAAGAGAACGGCAGTGAGAGTGTGTAGCAGAAGTTGAGTAATTACGCCACCGCTTATTTGGTCAGTAAGAATATAGACTTATTACCCGGACTTACTGCTTCTCTACAAGATTGTATATATTTATTCCTACTAACAGTATTTTAGTATACCTGTATTACTAACCCGTGTTCCAGGTTGTATATATTTTGTTTACTATAACTTTAATTTTATCTCCCCATATCTGCTTTTGTTATTATTAGTTTGTGTGGTTCCTAAACAAGAATCCACACACACACACACACACACACACACACACACACACACACACATATATATATATATATATATATATATATTCTGTTTTATCAATCGTTACAATTGTCTATTGAAACTCTAGAAGTGATGAATACTTTGCATTTTCAATATGCTTTACATGCAAGGAACTAGAAATATTTGCAAGAATTATGCAAATATTATTCTTGACATTGTGTTGCTGATTAATATTTACTCTATTGAGTGTATCATAGAAATGTAACGTTCATTTAATGATCTAGAATGACACTTGTGTAGTTTACCACAAGATTTTCCCCTGAGGATTCATTAACATTCTGTGTTTATTTGACAGATGATCCTTGTAGCTCGTTAGCTATATTGACTCATGGGAATGTCAGACTAATATTCTGACATCATTTGACTTGTTCCCCACTTGATTCAATACGGATATTTATTCCAAAGAAAAACTTAGGTTTATGAATCTGATTGTTGGGTTGGAGTAACTTTATCTAATTTATATTATGATAAAATCCTGATTTGTATGATTGTAGCATGTAACATTATGGTATGAAGTAGCGGAATTTTCTGCTGGGTTATTTAATAGGTGATGTGAACAGATGTATTCTCAAAACGCACCATAATTTGTCGTAAGTATGAATCTTTTCGTAATTCTTCCCTTCAAAAAATATATTAAGAAATATTCTGACTGGGCTTATCACCAATGGATAGAAAACATTCGAGAAGAACGTGCCTCTATTCAAAAGCAATGGCAAACGACATCACGTATTTGTCTTAAATCATCCGTCTTTAGAAGATGAAAATCACTATTTCTCCCCTTCTACTTCATCGACGACGGCTTACTCGTCTTCTCTTTCTTCATCAACGTCGTTGTCCTCGTAGTCGTTTTTCTTCTTTTTCTTCTTCATCGTCTTCTTCATTTTCTTCTTTTTCTTGCTTGTCATGGTTTTTTTCTTCTTCATCACTGTCATCGATTCATCGTTTTATTCTTCTTCTTCATGGATTTCTTCTTCTTCATCGTCGTCATTGTTTTCTTCTTTTTCTTCGTTTTTATCATTTCTGCTTTTTCTTTTTTGTCATCATCGTTTTATTCTTCATTAATTTCTTCTTTTTGTCGTCGTCATTCTTTTCTTCTTTTACTTAGTTTTTATAGTTTTGTTCTTTTTCTTTTTTGTCGTCGTCATCGTTTTCTTTTTCTTTATCGTCAACAGCGATTTCTTTTTTCTCTTTGTCATCGTCGTCATTCTTTTCTTCTTTTTCTTCGTTTTCTTCGTTTTGTTCTTTTTCTTCTTTGTCGTCGTCATCGTTTTCTTTTTCTTCATCGTCAACATCGATTTCTTTTTTCTCTTTGTCATCGTCGTCATTCTTTTCTTCTTTTTCTTCGTTTTCATAATTTTGTTCTTTTTCTTCTTTGTCGTCGTCATCGTTTTCTTTTTCTTCATCGTCAACATCGATTTCTTTTTTCTCTTTGTTGTCGTCATTATTTCCTTCTTTTCTTTTTTTATCTTTTCCACCGTTTTCATTGTTTTTTTTTATTTTCGTCGTTGTCATCGTTTTCTTCATATTTTTAGTCGTCGTCATCGTTTTCTTCCTTTTTTTCGTCATAATTTTATTCTTTGTTTTTTTTCATTGCTTTCTTCTTTCTCTTCATTGTCATCATTTTCTTTTGCTTCTTTTTCTTCTTCTTCATTGTCATCATTGAATTTTTCCTGTTCTTCATCGTCATCGTTTTATTTTTCTTCGTCAAATTTATCTTCTTTTTCTTCATATTGAAAGCAATAGGAAACGAATTAACTAACCTTCTCAAGAAATGTAGGTGATTCACAGTTAATAAAGTAAAGGGAATTGGGGAGAGCCGTGATCACCTTGCCTGTGAAGACTAATAGATATAGTAGTAATTTACCACACAAATGTGCTAAGTTAGAGAATTCAATAAACGTTTTCTGGTGAATTGCAAACGATTTAGTGGCTAAATAAGCGCACAATTGTAATTATAAATAGTACGGTTTGAAAAGGAGAAGATAGGAACATGCTTATTATATAACTAGCAGTATAGCCCAGCGTTGCTCGGGTGTAATGAAAGCTTTAAAACTAATCCATGGTCCTGGAGCTCAGACTCAGCCTAAAGAATATTTCAAATAATAAAATAATTGCGACAAATTACCAATGGCATATATATATATGTGTGTATATATATATATATATATATATATATACTAGCAGTATAGCCCTGCGTTGCTCGGGTGTAATGAAAGCTTTAAAACAAATCCATGGTCCTGGAGCTCAGAATCAGCATAAAGAATATTTGTGTGAAGTTTGATGAGACTCGGATAAATATATGTATATATATATATATATTATCGATTTTCTGCACTGTTGTAAGAACTGCAACCTTGAAACTTCTGAATATCGTTTCTTATGTATTTGTCTATGTGTGTATCAAATTTGATTAAAATCGGACCACTCCTTCTATAACCTGATTTTTTCGATTATCGATTTTCGATATTTATCGGGAGTACCTTGACACAAAACCTAGCTAAGAACACTCTCAGACGCTTATAGTAAAACTGTGCAAATTTTAAAGAAAATCGGTTCAGCCATTCTGGAGTCTATAGGTAACGGATACGCACACACATACTCACACACACAAAGTTCCATTTATAAATAAGTTTAGATTTAGTCTTTGCAAAATAGTTCACTCTGTACAAGGCCATAAGAGACACTTAAATTAAAGAGATAAAGTGCAAGAGATACCACCCAAAGTAAGACGAAAGAGACCACCGGAAAGGAATGACAGGAAACCGCTTTTAGAATGAATCGGACACTCAGTTTGAAACAGAAAACAAAAGATTTTCATAGCAGATAACAGATTACTTCTTTGTGTTTAATACATACAATTTAGCTTAATCTCAAAGGTAGTGAATCCTGTACCATTTTTCGATTATAATGTTATTGTATTAACAGAAGATGCCTTCCAAAAAATAAGTAAAACTTTAAGAAACATGAAAACTTGTGCTTAAAAATAACCGTAATATAAAATCGATCTTTCTACATGAGTGAATAAGTTTGATGATCTCTTCACACACAAAAAAGACACTGAGGTAACACATCAGTCTTGTTTTACAGAAGGATGGTGAATGTATAATGGATTGAATATGTGAACAACGATAGTTTATTGGATAATTAAAAGAAATTGAATGTTTATACTTAAAAAAATGCAAGAAACACTTAGATCTTATAAATCAGATAAGGAAAGTGGGGTCGGAGAATCTTTGATTGGCAACCAGTCTACAACAGACAGATCTGGCAACTTAAGCGAAAAAACTTCAAGCGCCATCTTCCATTTAAGGAGCCAGCATGGAAGAGTAGGCTCGTGAAATAACCATGGAAGCAGGATCTCATGTTGATGAGCAGTCTTCGAGTATTTTATGATGATGAATTTGGGTAGAAGAATAATTTGATTCATACCATTGTCAAAAGTATTTGTGTGACGAAAGTGAATGTGACGAATCTAATGTGAATTGAACTCGGCTCTCTAGTTAACAATTTTGAACCATTATCTAATAATCTATCCATAAGCCAAAACAAAGGATAAATATTATTATCCTAAGAATATCATACTTAGAAATAGACGAATAGCATATATTTAACTAGGATTAAATTTATTTTGCCCACTGCAAAATGAGTGATAATCGACTTAAAATCAACGTAGTTTTAATATGTCGTATGATAAGCTTTCATGTCAAAAAGAAACGAACCACATAAATGATATATGGATACTAAGTGTATAATATGATCAGATGCAAACATCTGATATAACATATACATATATCTGATATAACATATACAAACATCTGATATAACATATAATATATACAGTACATGTGACATCTACCAAACTCTAGATTAGTTATTCTCAACATTTTAAGCATCTTCTAGTAGCAAATGAAAATAACACAACACACTTATCAAAATGCTTAAAGGGGATGCATTTAAATCCGTTAAACCATAGATTTAAACAAAATACATACACAAAGAAGAAATCAACTTATTTTAAAATCTTGAATCAAATATATGTTCAGATTATGTAGTTTGAAGCCTGTATTTAGGTGTTTTTTTCACGATGTGCAATAAGCAGGCCCTTATTTCTACTTTGTTTGAGGGTGGTCTTTCTTGTTATTTTATGTTATTTAAGGTATATAACCCCTAATTCACATAAATACATAGTAGAAAACTGCTTTGACAATAAATACCGTAACAGTATTTCACTCTCAGTTAAGACCATTCGACCCTGCATGGAGTACCATTTATAGTCAGGCGCCCCTCAGTGTTATCGACAGGCTCCAAAGGAGAGTTAGTAACGTGATTGGTGCTGACTTGGCGGCTCGACTACAGCCACTTCCACACCGACGAAATGTGGGCTCCCTTTGTCTGTTCTATAAGTACTTTCATGGCTTCTGCTCAGACGAACTTAAGTCACTGGTGCCTCCTCAAGAGGTGTTTACTCGTGCAACCAGAATGGCAACTGGGTCCCTCCCATTCACAGTTAGGTTAGCCAAATGGAGACGACAATTCTACTCCTGCAGCTTCTTCTCTCGCACTTCCCGCCTGTGGAACTCGCGCCCATATTCTTGCTTTCCTGGCGGCTACAACCACCAAAAATTTAAATGCAATGTCAATACTCATCTACTAACCACTTGACTCTAGCCATTCTCCCACCCCGTATTCCCTTCCCTTTCTCTCCCCCCTTGCAACTGTCATCACACCTGCATTTTCATCTTTCTATTGCTTCTTTCTAATTGGTTTGTAATCCTCTTCTCCCTCCTCTAAATAATTTTCTTTCAGTTATGTAGCCCCCCGCACATCAGTGGCATTTACGCCTTGCTCGGGGTGAAATAATTAAAAAAAAAAAAAAAGAGAGTCGCAGGGCAAATTAGTGTGTTACGGGCAGGCGGTTGAGAATCAAGATGAACAAAGACTGATAGGTGCTCTCTTCACAGACCTCAAACAACTCAGTCGGCACATTCAATGTACTGAGGATCAATCTAGTGATAGTCAAATATTGCTGATCGAAGCCAGAACTCTCATCAATAGAAATAAACGTGTGTGTGCGGGGGTCTTTGTACCTTGCGTGCCTAATTAAACATAAACCCAACCGAACCTCATGTAAAATTCGTGCATATGATCCATCGCTAAAGATAAAGATCTTAAGCATTTCTCCGTACGGCTCCTGCTATCCACTGTTTCAACAGTGAAATCAGGCCAAAAAATAAGGTACTGCTCTCCATATATGGAAAAGAGCCACCTAATCCTCACCAGTCTCGATAGAGTCCAGATTTCTTAATTTTCTTCATCGTCGTCATTGTTTCTCCTATCTCACTAACCTGCAGCCTCTCTCTCATGTTCCTTTCTCAGTCCACTCCACTCTCATCAGTATTCTCATCCATCTATTACCCACTTCCTGACACCCCCTATAACCTGTCATTCTTTCTCATAACTTTCCTCTCATGTAATCCCTTGCAAAACAGTGGCAGTAAAATGCCTTGCTTGGTGCGATATGAGTATATAAAAAAAATACTATATTATAATGTAGTTATAAAGTGGGGGATCAATTCTACATGACAATCAATATATAAACTGATCCCTCACTTTATGGTCGCAGTCATCCTTCTCTTACCCACTTCCTGACACCCCCTATAACCTGTCAATCTTTCTCATAACTTTCTTCCTATGTAACCCCCAGCAAAACACTGGCAGTAAAATGCCTTGCTTGGTGCGATATGAGTATATAAAAAAATACTATATTATAATGTGGATATAAAGTGGGGGATCAATTCTACATCACAATCAATATATAAACTGATCCCTCACTTTATGGTCACAGTCATCCTTCTCTTACCAACTTCCTGACACCCCCTATAACCTGTCAATCTTTCTCATAACTTTCCTCCTATGTAACCCCCAGCAAAACACTGGCAGTAAAATGCCTTGTTTGGTGCGATATGATTATAAAAAAGAAAATAATTAACTGAAACTGATACATCCAAAATCGCATTACACGTGAAACTAAAACAATCTCCCTCCTTATTTTAAAAGATTCCTTTCTAAATCACAAGAAGAAGGCCAGAGCGCACAACGGTCAAGAAAGTCGTGATTATGACAACTACATTGAGGACAATAGATCGAGTTTTAAAAAAGTAACTCATTTTGCCAGAAATTGAAATAAATCTACAGACGGAAATGGTCTGTAAAAATGAAATAAAATAATAAAAAAAACAACAATAAAACTAAATGGTCTAAAACTGTGAAATAATGAAGTAACTTTATTTGAAAACTACAGAATACAATTAAGCAGTAGCATAGTGTATAATTTTGTATGCCATCGGTATTTTAGTAGCAGATTTTATTAAAATTTGCATCTTTAAGCGCTCCGCAGAGGCAGTAACTTCACTGACTTGATCGGAGTAAAATTATGATCTGGTGCATCAAGTGTTTTAACAGAACGACTAACCAAAAAAAAAAACAAAAAAAACTCAAAATGTATAATGAAAAAGCTTTCTATCAAGTCTGCAGCAAATGAAGCAGTTACATATGAGGAAAAGTCACAGCATTACGGAAAACATTTCGCATGAGAGAGTAAATTGAGTTCCAGCTGAGTAGCAACCGGCAATTATCGCAATCATCTAATGGTCTGCGACAATTCCCGAAATGATACGCTTGTAGATTTCATTGCGGAACTTTCAGCCAATGCTGTAGCTATTGGTCGCTGGTGGTGGCGAAGAAGGTAGCAGATGGTTTTTCTTTTTCGTTTCTATATCATCAATCATTGGTTCTGGTAGCAAAAATCGAACGAGAAAATCACCTTTGCGTTTTTTTTTGCTTTGTTTTATTTTGTGATATTTATTGTTTTCTCCTTCATCAGGCTTTAACTTTTTTTCTATAAAGGTTTTTGCTGTTTGACCTTAAAATTATTGTTAGATTTTTAGAAATCCACGTTTCTGTATTGTCTTTCTTTAGAATTACACTTCTTTCATTTTTCATTGTATTTTCTTCGTTTTCTTCATAATTCTCATTTTTCATTCATTTCATTTTTCTTCTTTATCGCTTTTCTTTTCATTTTCTCTTTCCTTTCACTTTTAATGCGTTTCAAATCAGTCTTGATATTTTTCAATTAATTTCCTTAAACCTACACAAAATTTTCTTTCTTTCTTTCTTTATTTCTTTAGTCATTTATTTATTTAATGTTGTGGCATCTCCCCTTTGTATATGATAATGGACTCGACTGAGTATACATATACTCCTGCTATAGAGAATACAGAAATAGCTGAATTGAGAGTATTCGTAGAAATCTGTTAGAGTTATCGGAGAGTACCGGAACTAATATGTAAGTTACCGAGACATACGAAAGTTACCCTGAGAATACTGCATCAGAAGTCAGATTAGCTTTGCGCTCCACTCAGCTAGAATAATATAAATGGAGATAATATTTCCAATGACTTTACTTCAAGACTTGTATATATCATTTCTTACTAATAGTATTCCCGGATTTACTAACCTGCTTTCAAGTTTGTATATTACGTTCAATATAATCTACTTTCCTTTCTCCATAACTATTTTAGTTGTTAATTATTTTGTGCAGTTACTTCATCTGGAATTCACAACATGTAATTCTTGCTTTCTTTTGATACTTACCGTCTATTTGTTTATATATATTTTTTTTTAATCCTAATTGTCCTTTTTTTTCTGTATTTGGCCATATCTTCTAGATTTCTTTATTTACGTTTTTCTATCTCGTGGGAAAATTAGTTTTTTTAAAATCTAGTACATCCGTGTATTAGCAATGCAGATTCCTTGCAGTTAAGACAAAACAACTTTCCATGGATTTCAAATCGATTTTTTGGCATCGTGTTTACAACAAAATGTCTGATATGCAATGCCAATCCTCCAGAATAAAAAAAGGAATGTTCTGTATTAATAAAGCTTTTGCACATTATATGGCAAAAAGAAATAATAAATCTTGTATACTGTAATGAGCACAAATACGCCGCGTTATTTCCAAAGCGCCCCTCGTAACGTCAGTATAGATGTTTATTATCTTCCAAACATTTACATCTAATATTCAAACTCTAGACAAGTTATTTTTGCACAGCTGTCCATGGCGCTCTCTTTACTGCATAACTGAAATGTCAGTAAAAGTTTACAATAGTCGCTCTTTTTTAATACTTTATGTATACTTGCAAAAGAAATTTCGATAAGAACCTGAGAGCTGGTCTCTCCTCTAAAAACTCAATGGCAGAGGCTGGCTGGTCAAATTCAGTACCTAAAAAAAAACAGAACTGTTAAATATACTTCGTTAAAGAGCAGATTCTCAATATTCATCTGCCACAATGAGCCGCTTTCTATGAAAAGAACCTTTACTTTGAAAGCCTGTTAGAATTAAAAGTTCACACCAGACCTCGTTGTTTAGCGTAAAACTCCACTACACAATCCAGTTGCTGAAGCTCATCAAGTACGTCTAGTGCTACTTTTTCGTGCCTCTCTTTCCCTCCGTCTGTCCTGTGGATATCAGTTCTCCAATATCTTCCTCCATATTGCATGTCTCAGAAACCTCACCTGTATCTTTAAGTGCTAGTTACAATATATATGCTTCAATTTGTATGCATATATACGATCAGTATAGCCCTGCGTTTCTCAGGTATAATGAAAGCTTTAAAACTAATCCATCGTCCTGGACCTCAGACTCTTTGGACGTTGGCACGAAAGACTAAAAAGCAATAGTTGTTTACAGTTAAAGCGAAACCGTAAACTAAAAGAAAAATGAATGGATGTAAATCAAATTTTGATTTCCTGGTATCGATATGAAATAGGTTTTTTTCGTCGTAAACTGAAATTTGAAGGCTAAATAAGTTATCTCAGTAAATGGTATCACGGCTAAGACTAAGAATTACAATTATACCGACTTAGAGCCAAACCCGAAACAAAACGTAAAATAAATAGGCTGAAAAAACAGACACACACAAAAACATCTTGCTTTTACATATATATTATCAATTTTCTGCACTATTGTAAGAACAGCAACCTTGAAACTTTTGAATATCGTTTCTTATGTCTTTGTCTATGAGTGTATCAAATTTGATTAAAATCGGACCACTCCTTCTAAAACCCGATTTTTTCGATTATCGATTTTCGATATTTATCGGGGGTAACTCGACACAAAACCTTGCTAAGAACACTCGCTAACGCTTGTAGTACAACTGTGTAAATTTTCAAGAAAGTCGGTTTTCCACATACTTGCCTCCCCGACAGTTACAGTCTCCAGGAGTTTAAATGTAAGGTCGATAGACATCTCCGAACACACTAACTCGCATCCATTCTCTCAAACACTCTTCCCCTCTACCCAACCCTCATCCTCGGTATCCTTATCCGTCTATCACCCTCCTTCTGACATTTCCATTATCTAACCACTTTTTCTCATCACTATTCCTTATGTAACCCACTGCGCAATAGTGGCAGTGGAATGCCTTGCTTGGGGTGAAATGATTTTAAAAAATTGTTTACTGCCTCACTTACCTATTGGGCGATTTGAATTTTTTTTATGCTTGCGTTTATCTTAGCTTCTATGCCCTGTCCTTTCAAGACGTGGGCGATCATGGCCTTCCACGTTTCCCTATCCCTGGTGGCTCTTAGCACGCCTTCTCCTGTTACACCACGCAACCCTCGTTCCGTCATCCACCTGAATAGGCCCTGCAAATATGTTATCCGCTGCTTTCCTCTGTCTTTTTTTCTTTTTAACTGCCTGTCAGTATCAGATTCTCCATGCCCGCCTTCCTCGTTGCATGTCGGAGGAACTTTAGCTGTCTCTTCCTGATGCCCACTATTAATTTTATTTTCCAAAACCTCATCATTGCTCACATACTCGGTCCATGATATCCGCAGCATCAATCTGTAGAACCACATTTCCGCTGCTTCAAGTTTTTCCTTCCTCTTTGATGATATTGTCCAGCATTCACTGCAGTATTGAAGAACTGACATCACATATTAATCTAGCACTCTCTTCTTTGTTTCTAGTGAAATCTTCCTGTGTCTTAGTACTTTACTCAGCTTCTGGAAAGCGTCCTTCGCCATTCCAATTCGCCTTCCTCTTACGAGCGATGTGCATTGTGTGAATCCCAGGTTTTTGCATACTTTATTCGATGCCACTCAGATAGTTTTCTATTTCATTTCTCATTGACTCTGTCATCTCTAGAGGATATAGTCTTTTACATAATCGACCCTATCTGGTCCATTGATTTAAATAACTCTCTTTACAGGAGACGATTACTACGGGTAGCACAATATTAACACTATCCAATAGTTCATCAGTTTTATTTGACACCATTATTTATTTGTTCTTGCTTCTAAAGCATTTCTTTTTTCTCTAGAGACATGAATTGTTGTATGCATTTCCACTTCTTTTATAGAGTCACCTTCAAGTTAGATTTGTTAAGGTTTTGTTTCTGTGCCACGGTCATTGTATTTGTCCATCTTTTCACTCTCTTTCAATTTCTTTCTGTGACCTCTGGAACGGCAACGTCTATTAAATGACAAATTGTATCTTTATGATGAAAAAGCCGGCTTTCTTAGCCTGAAGTGAGTGTTCGTTTGGAATTTAACGGCTCAAAGAATACAATGCTCTCTTCCGGATATTATTTAACACTAATAATTTGGTAGTAGAATAAGAGCATTAAATATTTAAAATTTTCCCTGTGTATAAAACAATTTCTTCAACATTATTATTATTAAACAAAATGAGTGACGAAATTATTTTAGTATTTTTCAAAACTTACAGAAGAGTGCCATTTAAGAAAAGAAGAGAAAAGAATTGTTGAAGATTGTCAAACACTATGTTTTTTCTTCATTTTCTTAAATCGCGCATGGAAAATAAAACAGACACTGATGTTTTCCTGTAATTGTAGATGGTGTAACTCCATAGAATGATGACGTCTTCTTCTACGGTAATACGTGTGTGTGATGTTTATACCAGTGTTTGTTTACATATTTTCTTAAGTGTTTGCACACTGTCCATTGTAAATATTATCTCACACTCTCGTGACGAGTTTTATATTTATTTGGGGCAAGTACAGAACATCTCGAGATTAAATGGTTTAATGATTCATGGTATTTGTTACAGAACCTGCATTTTGGATCCACATTATTATATAGGATATTTGCTGAAAGTTCCTAGTGAAAAAACTCTTGTGCTATTACTACTTAATAATATAATACATATCTTCTCCCTCTAGGTATGAGTAAAAACAGATTGGGTTCTATAGCCTTGACTGGCAACCATTCTACTGCAGAAAGCAATGACAAACTACTGCGGTAAAATATTCTGCCCAATCAGTCATGTCTCGAAAGAGACATGATCGCCCAAAGCGTGTATCACGTATGGCACTTAAATGACTGATTGAATATAATAGTTGGAAACATGATTAAGTCTTCTACTGGGCATAAGGTGGGGGACCGGTTTTCTATTGTTATGAAGTAATAAAATGATCCCCTACTAATTACTACTTAATAATATAATACATCTCTTCCCCCTCGAGCTATAAGTCAAATAACAGGACAGATTAAAAATATAGAAAAGCAAAACTGTGTTACTGAAAGAGATATTTTCTCTGTCTATTTTAATGCATCAGGACAAGTATGTACATGTTAATACCTTGTGTCAATTAAGATCAGTAGCAATTATTATTATTATTATTATTATTATTATTATTATTATTATTATTATTATGTCACTTTTTATATAACTCGATTTCTGCTTTGGTCACACTACCAAGTCTTCAGGAAGAACTAAGGCAGGTCGTGGTGTGTTGTTATGGCTCCATTTCATATTTATTTATATCTCACTAACATCCTTACATAGACAAAGTTCTTCTTTGTGTGTGATCTGTAATTAAGAAGACATTTTTTCGTATAAATCTTAAGCTGGGGTTTCCAGGGATTCTTTGAATTTGTTGTTTTGTTCCATTTTTTATCATTCCAAGTGCACCCGCTGGTATGATTCTTGTTTTCAATTTCCACAGTTATTTCATTCAATTTTCAGGTCTTTATATTTTGATGGTTTTTCGAATTCCTTGGCTGCTATGTTGCAATCCACTGGACAAGCCATATAAATTAATAAGCAAGTTTGTTTGTTCTTTTTTTGTTTTTTGTTTTTTTTGTTTTTTTGTTTTTTTTTTGTTTTTGACAATAATACCCGACCTGTTTGTTCCAATCTTTCTGTCTGTATAGATGGTTTAATCCCATAGAATTGTGACATCTATTTCTGTAACCGGTGCTGGGGGATGTTCAGACCAGTGTTTGTATACATATTTTTCATAGTGTTTGCACATTGTCTAGTGTAAATATTGTCCCACTCTATCGTGACGATTTTTATATTCATTTGGGGCAAGTACAGAACATCCTGAGATTAAGTGATTGTTTCTTGGTGTTTATTACAGGACCTGCATACATTATTATGTATAATATTTGCCTGAAAGTTTCTAATGAAAAGACATTGGTCTTGCGCAGCAAGAATAATGCTGTCTATTATTATTATTATTAATATTATTATTATTATTATTATTATTATTATTATTATTATTATTATTATTATTATTATTATGTCATATTTCATCATATTTCTATTTCTGCTATGGTCGCACTACCAACCAAGTCTGCGGGAAGACCTAAGTTAGGCTGTGGCGTGTTGTTATGGCTCCATTTCATGTTTTTCTATCTTCCCTATCATCTCCAGCATTACATAGATAAAGTTTTTCTTAGTGTGTGGGCTGTACTTAATAAGACAATTTTTTGTATATCTCTTAAGCTGGGGTTTCCAGGGATTCTTTCAATGTGTTGTTTTGTTCCATTTTTTATCATTCCAAGTGCACCTACTATCACTGGCACAGCTCTTGTTTTCAATTCCCACATTTTTTCTATTTCAATTTCCAGGTCTTTATATTTTGACAGTTTTTCAAATTCCTTGATTGCTATGTTACAATCCGCTGGACAAGCCATATCAATTAATAGACAAGTTTTCTCCTTCTGGTTTTTAACAATAATGTCTGGCCTGTTTGCTTCAATTTTTCTGTCTGTGTAGATGGTGTAATCCCATAGAATGGTTACATCTTCTATTTCTGTAACCGGTGCTGGGTGATGTTCATACCAGTGTTTGCCTACAGCTTTTCCATAATGTTTGCATATTGCCCAATGTAAATATTGCCCAACTCTATCGTGGCGATTTTTATATTCATTTGGGGCAAGCACAGAACAGCCTGAGATTAGGTGGTCTATTGTTTCTTGGTGTTTATCACAAAACCTGCATTTTGGATCCATATTATTATGCATAATATTTGCCTGAAAGTTTCTCGTGAAAAGACTTTATTATTATTATTATTATTATTATTATTATTATTATTATTATTATTATTATCATTATTATTGCTCTTGGTGTTGTTGCGTTTGCATAGATTGGCTCAATTTATGCATCAGCTTTCCCTCTCTGTTCGCTTTCTGTAATGTCGGGCAGAAGAGTAAGTTATCATAATTGAGAGATAATCTTTGCGCAATGTCATCTTTTAATTTTTTTTCACTTGTTTTATACTGCACGAATATAAATTATCTCACCAAATTTCTTAATATCCTATCGGATATCATGCCATTCCGATCGTTTGTTGGGTTTTCAAATGAACCAATTGTTACTGGTAATGGGTCGATCATTATATTCCTCAGTTTGTACAGATCTGATATCTGGTATGTTTCGTGCACGATTCGTATTTATATTATTACTTCTATCCGACTGTGCCTTTCTTATATTAAATGTGAAGCCTATGATGCAATCGGGTAAGATTAGATATAAAAACTAAGAATGATAATTTTTAATATCATTAATATTCTTATTAGTATTAGTAGGTGGAGGGGTAGGAGGAGGAGTAGCAGTAGTAGTAGTAGTAATAGTAGTTGAAACAAAGCTGTGTTTAAAAAATATTGTTTTTAAAGCTTAGAGATATTTCACAAAATTGCATGAAGCGGAGTTAGGCAAAAAAAGTACTTAAAATTATTAAATTGCTTTACAAACATCGGCTATGATGAAGATAAAATAGTTGCATGAAAAGCCAGTTAAAAGTACGTAAAAAAGTGTGACATTAGACTTACACAAAAATGTATGTACAACTACAGCCACATGTAAACATAAAATAATGATGGAAAGCAGAAAATTACGAAAAATGTATATAGAAAAAAAATTCCATTGCACAAGATAAAAAAAAAATTTCAAAATAACACTTTAACTGAAGTTCAAGATTTACAAAGCAGCAGACAAAGAAAGAAAAAATAAATTCCAAGATAATAGATTGACGGAAGTTGGGTAAAAGATTTTCACAAATGTAGATTTGAATCCAGTAGACAATTTCAAAAATATAAAACCAAGAGAACAACCACGAATCTATAGAAAAATACATTTTTTATGAAACGTTGTCAAAGGATTAGTATTGGGAGACGACAGATATCTATCTATCTATCTATCTATCTATCTATCTATCTATCTATCTATCTATCTATCTATCTATCTATCTCAGTCTGTTCATATCTATCTATCTATCTATCTATCTATCTATCTATCTATCTATCTCAGTCTGTTCATATCTATCTATCTATCTATCTATCTATCTATCTATCTATCTATCTGTCTATCTATTTATATCTCTCTCTCTCTATATATATATATATATATATACTTTTTTCTAGCTTTGTCTAATATTTTTGCCCATTATATATAGATATATATATATATATATATATATATACATAATTATATACATAAAATTATATATACATAAAATTATATATACGTAAAATTGTATACATATATATATATATATATATATATATATATATATATATATATATGTATGAGTATTAAGACAGCAATTCTTTTTATGCAAGTTTAGTTTAAAATGACAGGCAAGGTGTTGTTAAGATTTTATATAATTTTTTATGTTATCTTATAATTCTTTTCTTTTCAATCGACAAATTACATAAAAATTCTCCTAAACTTTTATTTTTCTATACTTTTAGTCATTATAAAGCATGGATTCTATTTGAATTTTTACAGATCAAACAAATTATATATATATACATATATATATATATATATATATATATATATATATAGAGAGAGAGAGAGAGAGAGAGAGAGTGAGAGAGAAAGAAAGAGAGAGTTAGAAGGTTAATTTAGGAGGCAGTCTGAGAGAATAGGAATGGAAGATAATGGTTAAACCTAGTCTTGAAAAGATTAAGATTGTAATGATCGGAGAAAAATTATAAGAATCGGTTCCCCACAGCAGTGGTTCACGGCAAGCTGTTCGTCGGGAGCGATGGAACATTAAAGTTATTTTTGTGCTTTGCTCTGAAGTGGTTTGATGTGACCTTGACGTAAAATTGGAATTGGCGCAACCAGGAAATGTAGCTTTTCCGAGCATTTTCTGTAGAAGACCCAACAGTGTAGCAATAAATTCTTCACACACACACACACACACACACACACACACACACACACACACACACACACACACACACATATATATATATATATAGATATATCGATATGCATATATAAATGTGACTGCAAGTATATTACACTTGATTAGTATGTGTGCAAGTTTTTTTTGCAACATTTTCTAATTAAATATATTTTATTGCTTTCAATTTATACTGTCTATCTGCTATTCAACGATAAATATATAATTATACTTTTCGGTACATACATGTTTATTTGTTAGATATTGGTAACATCTATCTGCGCAGTTAATATGAAACCGAATTAGTTCTGCGCAGGTATAAAATATAATAACCATATATAAAAATATAATAACATCAATTTCGATTTAAGAAATTAAGAGCTACCATATGAGGTTAAAGCATTAAAATGAGTCATCATGCTGTTTTGCCTCATAAGAATAGATTTCTAATATCTTCTGAGACAGAAATGTTAAAACGATAAGATTATTTACGTAGCAATTCCCAGAGGGGTTGCTAAAATCTGAAGAATTACCTTAAAGTTGACTGGACAGTGTAGGTTTAAAACAGATAACTAACAAAGTTATCACATATGAAGACACACACGCACACATATCTATATCTATATCTATATATATTACGGAAATTAACGAAGATTAACGAAATGGTCTTTAAAGAACCAACAATTTGAAATGATTTGTTTGAACATTTTTGATCGATACTTGTATTTAAGGAGATATTTTGTTTATAATAAAAAGTATTTATAATTATTTCTACCGGCTGATTAATTACGATAAATATGTGCCATTCAGCATGATTCGAACCTGTGATCTCTATCCACCTAGGGGAAGCCACCAATTAAACTGGCACGTCTCAGACCTCTCGACCACGAACGAACAACATATTCTCATAACAAAAAATTATCGTAATTAATTCTGCTGGTAGAAATAAATATATAATACTGTCGATTATAAACAGGATTTCTACTTATATACAAGTTTCAATCAAAAATAAGGTTCAAACAAACCATTATATATATATATATATATATATATATATGATTAAGTATTTTGGCACATATGGCTCTTTTATACAAGTTTCTTTAAGAATTACTAACAAAGTACTGGAACTATTCTTTTTTAATTAGATTTTTCTTTTTTTTAACTATTTTACTTGGTTGTAGATAAATTAAATTTCATCCTGGGCATAACAATAAACTTTATCCAGCAGAACGGTTTTGAGTATCGCGGAAACACCTCTTATTTTCTGTATTAGCCATTGTGGGGGATAACAGAATCAAACAAGTCCAAGAATTTAAGTACCTAGGAAGTGTTCTAACAGGAGATGGAAAGTGCGACACGGAGATCCGAAGGCGAATTGGCATGGCAAAGGACGCGTTCCAGAAGATGAGCAAAATACTAACACACAGGAAAACCTCAATAGAAACAAAGAAAAGAGTGCTAGACTGCTACGTGATGTCAGTTCTTCAATACGGCTGTGAATGCTGGACAATATCATCGAAAATGAGGACAAAACTGGAAGCGGCCGAAATGTGGTTCTACAGAAGAATGCTACGGATATCGTGGACTGAGCATACAAGCAACGACGAGGTGTTAGAAAGAATGGCAACAAAAAGGAAATTGATGCTGAGCATCAGGAAGAGACAACTGAAGTTCCTGGGATATGCAATGAGGAAGGAGAGCCTGGAGAACCTGATACTGACTGGACAGATAGAAGAAAGGAGAGACAGAGGAAGGCAGCGGATAACATATTTGCAGGGTCTGATCAGGTGGATGACGGAACGGGGGTTGCCAGGAGCAACAGGAGCAAACATACTAAGAGCCACAAGGGATAGGGAGACGTGGAGATCCATGATCGCCTACGTCCTGGAGGGACAGTGCACATAGAAGAAGAAGACATGAACCACCTGTCCCGGCGTACTAGCACATTTTAGTGTCAAAAATGTGGGCAAATATGGAAACCATAATCAAGACACACACTAATTGACAGAATAAAAGTAAATTATTATGGCAAAAATACCCGCAATACATCATTATATATAAAAAATTTCAACAATAAATATTTATAATAAAATTACCGACAATACAATTTTCAAAGTAAAATGACTAGCAACGGATTTTATAGTATAAATTGCAAAGATAAATTTCATGGTAGAATAACAATCAATTCCATTCTATCTATACTTGTAGAGATATAATTTTATTCAAAATATATAATTAAATAATATATCGAGGTAGATATGCAGTTAAACAAAATCCGTCAGCCAAAAAGTAGGAGAAATTGACTGAATATTCTGCATTTTCTTCATTAGTAAGACGTTTTTACTTTTAACTGTTTTTTTTTAATGTACGGGTCATTGTTTATTAATAATACTTTTATTATACAATCATCAACAATGCAAATAAAAGCTGATCCGAATGTTATCTTATGTCATATCAACCTAGGCGTGTCATTTATTGCGAAGTAAAATTTTATTTATTTATTGTGGATAATAACTTTTATCTTTCAACAATTTATTATTGTTTTTATATAAGTATTGTGTCGAGTAATACTTGTTTCTTTTCGAATATCAAGATTCATTGGGATTTGTTTTTAAGGGCAGCGTCCCCAACACTTACCGTGTTATTTAACCCATAACTGGAGGCAAGGGACGGATTAATACCTTTCCCAAGGGTACTAGCGCTTAAGTAAATGCATAGTATTCAACTGGAATTCGAACTCAGCTCACAGATTTCTCTTTCCGAGCCGATATACACTGCACCACAACGCACATACGTCACTAAACGCTTACAGCACCAGTTATTCCCAAGCGATCACCCATCTAAGTACTGACCAGGTTCAAAGTTTTTTTAACTTCGGTGATCGAGAGGAAACCGGTGTATTCAACGTGATATGGGCGTAAGATGATCCGATATATATATATATATATATATTCTTGACAAAATCCAACTGAGAATCGGCAACGTGATCGATACCGATTTAGCAGCTCGGCTACAGTCTCTTTCTCACCGGCGTGACGTGGCTTCCCAGTCCCTCTTCTATAAATACTTTCATGGCTTTTTCTTTGATGATCTTAGATCACAGGCGCCCCCCCCAATTATGAATTTACACGAGCTACTAGATTAGCAACTAGGTCCCACCCTTTTACAGTGAAACCGATAAAGTGTAACCGCAATTTCTACTATAAGAGTTTCTTTTCACGCATTTCCCACCTGTGTAATTCCCTTCCATATACTTGCTTCCCCGACTGCTACAATCTCCAGGAATTTAAATGTAAGGTCAATAGACATCTCCTATCACACTAACTCGCATTCATTCTCACAAGCTCTTTTTTCTTCGACTCCACCCACATCTTCGTTATACTTATCCGTCTATTACCTTCCTCCTGATATTTCCTATAACTAACCCCTCCTTCACACCACTTTCCCTTATATAACCCCTGCGCAACAGTGGCAGTAGAATGCCTTGCTTGGAGTGAGATGATTAAAAAAAAAAGCTAATTCTCAAAAACATCGTCTATGAACACGGACACAATGTGCTGACCCTGATGAAAAATAGAACATTCATGCCACTCTAAATCTCACACACACACAGACACACACACACACACACACACACACACACATATATATATATATATATATATATATATATATATATATATATATGCACCATTGGGTGTGATGGATATAGGATGATCATGATGATGATTCATGTGTAATTTGTTTATTTATTTCTTATTTACTTAATATTTTTATTTCCTTTAGTTTATTTTCTATTATATATATATATATATATATATATATATATATATATATATATATATGGAATAAATCCTTTGTCATGCCAATACGCTTTCGGACCTCTGTGTCGCACTTACCGTCCTCTGTTAGAACATTTATCAGGTACTTAAATTTCCGTACCAGCTTGATTATCATCGTATCCTCGGCTTGTAGATGGCATTTTCTCCTCCTCATTTTAGTGATGACTATGCATTCATTTTTCTTATAGATTGTATTCATTCTTTTTTCCACTTTCAGCTACTTTCTGTATAAAGTCTTGTAATTTCCTTTCTGGGTCTGCTATCAGCTCTGTATCGTCTGCATATCTTATATTGTTCAGATTGTAGGCGCCAAAGACGGATTCCGAACTTTATTATTTGTTGATGATTTTTATTATTGCATTAATTAGGCTCATGTATTCATGAAATTGTGCAAGGATGACACGCAAATTCGTGAAGCGTTCCATATTTTTTCCTCCAGGTTTGGGAGTTGGGTGCAGGGCTAACAACCCTACCCCGTAAAGAAACAGTTTGTTACAGAAACAGCAACAAAAAGTTGCTGCTCTATTCACCATTGGGTGTGATGGATAAAGGATAATCATGATGATGATTCATGTGTAATTTGTTTATTTATTTCTTATTTACTTAATATTTTTTTATTTCGTTTAGTTTATTTTCTATTATTTATTTATACAATTTGTTTAAAAATACAAAACGACGTTTCTACTAAAATAAATAATATATATATATTTTTTTCATCTGAATATGAGTTATTACACGACCCAGGTTTCTACCATGAGTGGTGTCTTCAGGCGATTTTCAATAACTGATTTTACCGTTGACCGTAAGTTTGTATGTCCACTTCAAGGAATTTGCAATGCAAAAGAAGTCATTTAAAAGGCAAAAGTACTTGACTTAAATGGCTAAAATAAAATATGTTTGGGATAGGAAGGACACCCTTAAGAAAAAGTGGTTCAATCTACATTCAAAATAGTAAACTTATAAACTGTACAAAATTCGCTAACCACTAGTAGAAATTGAAATTAAAATATGGAAAGACCCAGACATAACGTGGAGTATAGTAAAACAGCCAAGCCTTACAATGGTGGCAAAATATGTAGATTTTGCCAGGAAGAAAAGTTAGAAATTATACTAATCCTAAACAAAAATGAACTGTTGAATGAAAGAACGGAAATTATGACTAAGTGTAACCATACTAAAAAATACCTATTAGTTTCATACAACCATGGATGAAAACGTTAGAATTTTCTTGTAATTTAAAAAATTGAGAGTTCAAAAAGTCCCTACCACGTAAGCGCCCAATAACAACACCGGTGCGTGAGCGTTCTTAAAAAACGGTAAAAACGGTGAGCCGAGTTCCAATTTCATTCGAACACTCTGCATTCACTTACGCTCTGGTAACCTTGGGAGAGGTATTTTCCGTCCCTTCCCTCCAGTTCTGGGTTAAATAACTGAGGTCTGCTGATCATGCAATCTGTGGCGAACTTCTGCACCGATTGTTTGTTATAAGCAGTTCCAACAAGTGTGGATGGTGCTACACAAGCCTTCACCACTCTAAACAATTCTTTGTGTGGCAGTCTAACTGAGTTAGATACTCATACGTCGAAATGAATGTGAGAGTCCATAATATATATATATATATATATATATATATATATATATATATATGCAGAGGGTCACTGTGCACTAGTTCTATAGTCGTGTCTTACAAAATTTATGGTTGGGGCTGCATAATCAAATGATATATGCGAGTAGGCAGGCAGCTTAACTTTCATGCGTCGAAAACAAAGAAAGTGTGCTGTACTTATCTTGAATTTCGCTCTAGAAACTGTAGTACAAATGTTTTATAGTGTTTGGGTGTCAATTTGAGGAGAGTGCAGGGGATTAGGGAAGAGATGAATGAGTCTAAATCTTATTACAAAGATACACCAGCTCGGAAAACACACACTAATAGCTTTGATAAGACAAGTACTCCCGACTAACTCTGATGCTTTTCACACACACACACATATATATATATATATATATATATATATATATATATATATATATGTACACTTGCAGTATAGCACGGCGTTGCTCGGGTGTAATGAAAGCTTTAAAACTAATCCATGGTCCATGGCACAAAAGACTAAAAAACAATAGTTGTTTCCAGTTAAAGACTGAAAGAAAAATGAATGGATGTAACTCCAATTTTTATTTCCTGGTATCGATATCAAATTTTCAAGCACTACTGAAACTATTTTCTGCAACCTTGAAACTGCTGAATATCGTTTCTTATGTCTATGTCTATGAGTGTATCAAATTTCATTAATATCAAACCACTGCTTCTATAACCCGATTTTTTCGATTATCGATTTTCGATATTTATCGGAGGTACCTCGACACAAAACCTAGCTAAGAACACTCGCAGACGCTTATAGTACAACTGTGTAAATTACCAAGAAAATCAGTTCAGCCGTTTCGGAGTCTATAGGTAATGGACATACACACACAGAGACACAGACACACAGACAAAGTTCCATTTATAAATAAGTTTAGATGTTTCATTGAAAATGACAGACAAGTTATTATCATTAAGTTTTTTATATAATTTTTCATGTGTTCCTCAATTATACAAATCCGTAAACAATTACATTGGCTATGCCACCATAAGATTGACAACAAAATTGTCCTTATACCTCTCCTGCAACAATTCCATCCGATCTTGTATAAACACACATCGTGATCTTCTCGGACCTG
>JBBBDQ010000564.1:395000-500000 GCA_037127315.1 Ascarosepion bandense | reverse complement strand
TGGCGAATCTGGAGACACAAGGGACGTCACAAAAGAGAGGACTGTAGCTTTAAAGCAATTCATTTTCCGACCCCACCAAAAAAAGTGTCTTCTTAACATTTGCAGCTTCATGTCACGTAATGACGTAATTCGAGCCGCTCCAGTTTGCATGTGAAATATTTCATATAATCAACAATTTAACTGGTATTCATTGCATTCAGTTTCCTTGTTTGACTAACAGCTTCATAATACATGTTCGATTCAAAAAGACATCTATTTCGTGAAATTACCCAAGTTCTACATTTCAACGTAAATTATACTTATCCCATACAAATAATATATCATGAATTCCAAGAGATTTCCATTGTGTCCAATGAACAATGTTCAACAAGCAAGCATACAAATTCGCTAGCTTCGTGTACTCGATACATATATTTTTCGCCCATATTTACAAAAATAAACAAGTCTGATTCGGCCTGTTTTGACCACCTGACTGCGAAGAAATTCACAATGATGCATGCTGGCATTTGTCTTTAAAGTACACTCACATGTTCAAATTTTCTCGAAAGACATATCTGCTAGGTTTGGTAACCTTGACGTAAACAAAACAATTTCCAAAGAAGAACGAGGAAGTTTCGAGTCCTGCTAAAAATCACATTCTATCTATTAATTTTCTCAAGTCAACAGGCAGGCAGACGTAAATTATATATATATATATATATATATATATATATATATATATATATATATATGAAATAATTTAATCCCAATCAAGGCATTCAACTGCAGAGGGTTACATAGGAGAAAGTGATGAGAACAAACGGTTAGATATAGAAAATGTCAGAAGTGATAGACAGCTAAGGATACCGTGGATGAGGGTTGGGTAGATGGTAAGAGTGTTTGAGAGAATGGATGCGAGTTAGTGTGTTAGGAGGTGTCTATTGACCTTACATTTTAACTCCTGGAGGTTGTAACTGTCGGGGAAGCAAGTATCTGGAAGGGATGTGCAAGAAAAGAAGCTATTGGAGTAGAAATTGCGGTTACATTTTATCGGTTTCACTGTAAAAGGGTGGGACCTAGTTGCTAATCTAGTATCTCGTGCAAATTTGTACCTAGGGGGCACCAGAGAACTAAGTTCATTGGAGCAAAAGCCGTGGAAGTATTTATAGAAAAGGCACAGGGAAGCCACGTCACGCCGGTGAGAGAGTGATTGCAGCCGGTCTGCCAAGTCGGTATCGATCACATTACAGATTCTCCGTAGTATTTTGTCAAGAACCCCGAGGAGAATAGCTGGGGTACCCTACCAGATGTGGCAACAGTATTCAAGACACGGGCGGATGGTAGATTTATATATGTGCAGGATAGATTCTAGTTTGCCATTACTTTCTGCAGTAGACTGGTTGCCAGACAAGGATATAGAATCTAATCTCTCCTGCAATTTAATCCATAACTGGATGAAAGAGACGGATTAATACTTTTCCCAAGGGTATTCGCACGTAAGTGAATGCCGGGAATTCAACCGGAATTCGAACTCGGCTCTCCGATTTCTCTTTCCGAGCCGTTATCTACTGCCCCACTGTTGGACTTTTTGGGATACATATACACTGGTGAGACCCCTATGAGCCAATTCATTTTACAGTTCATCAATAGAAGGTTTAACCAATCGTCTCCTTCACAAACATACGAGGTATCCGCACTAACCCTTACAGCGTAGAATCATTCCTTCAAACTAACTCACCTGATATCTTAGCACTATGTGAAACTTACCTTGACCCTTCTAACCCTTCTTCTGAGTTTTACGTTCCTGGTTACCTTCCCCTCTTCAGAAAGGACTCCAATGTCAATATGCATGGGCTTGATGTTTATGTCAGCGAACACCTCCTTCTAGCTAGGGTGATATCTCTTGAATCCCTGTATTATTCTTTCATGTGCTTCCGTCTTTCACTTCTAAGCTCGGTTAGCTATCTTTTCTTTCTCTACCGCACCCCTCCTTCTCTGACTGTTCGGTACTTGACAGAATCTCTGACTATATCGACAAAGCCATTTCTTCTCATCCATCTGCCCATATATTTATGTTTGGTGACTTTAAGGCCCACCACACCAAGTGGCTGGAAAATTCTGTCACCGACCTTGCTGGTGTTCGCACCATGAATTTTTCAATCACCCAATCCCTTACTCAAGTGGTGGACTTCCCCACCTTCAACATCTCATTCCACTCCCACCCTACCCAAGAAACCCAAACCTGTAGAATATCCTACTGCTACCAAAAATCAGATTAGGATTCGTTCGGAGACATCCTCTATGACGTCTCTTGGAACAACGTTTTTAGTCTTCCCGTCGAAGACTGTGCTTCCGAGGTCTCTTCCTGGGTTAAGGCTGGCTTGGATGCTTTCATCCCTTCCAGGAAATTTCAGCTTAAATCTCATTCATCACCCTGGTTGTCGCCCTCTTGCTCAGCCGCCATTGCCCACCGTAATCATTTATTCCGCCTCTATCGTATCTACGCCTCAGACCAAAACAGACGCCTTTTCGCCTCAGCTTGTAATAAGTGTAAAAAGATACTTAAAGAAGCTAAAATGTTTGCTGCCAGAATGAAGCAACGCATAGTATCCTGTAAGTTCGGCGACAAAGATTACTGGCGAATATGTAAAGCCTGCTTAACAAGGATAAATACGCAATATCCCATCTATTCAATGAATTTGATGTCCTCATCTCCTTAGCGGACACGATTGAATGCTTTTCTCGCAGATTCTCGACCAATTCGAGACTGGATTCCTCTGGAGTTTCTACATCCGACTTCCCACCTAGAACTGGGGCTCAACTGAATGTCGTCCACATTACTCCCTCACTGGTTTCTAACATAATCTCAAAACTTGTCTCTTACAAAGCGAGCGGAGGGGACGGAATCCTATTCATAATCTTAAAGAAATGTGCCCCTGAACTCTCCTCTGTCCTTTCTAAACTCTCCAACTTCTACCTATCTGCTTCTTGCTTTCCTGCCTGTTGGAAGACTTCCTCTGTAGTTTCTATATTTAAGAATACTAGAGAACCCTCGGATCCCGCAAATTATCGCCCTATCAGCCTTCTTCCGATCTTTGGCAAAGTGTTCGAAGCCATTATCAACGCCGAGGTGGTTCAGCATCTCATAGCCCACAGCCTCCTCTCGTATAAACAGTATGGTTTCCGCTTCACCAGGTCTACTGCTGATATGCTAACGACCATCACCGAGTATATATATCAGGCTCTCGACAAGAATGGCGAAGCCCGAACCGTTGCCTTGGATATCTCTAAAGCGTTCGACAGAGTCTGACATGCTGGCCTTCTACGCAAACTGCGGAGCTATGGTATAACTGGAGATTTGTTTGAGATAATCCAGTCTTTCCTCTCTAACCGCACATTGAAGGTGGTATTAAACGGATATGCCTCCTAGGACTACTATACGAACGCGGGTGTCCTTCAAGGCTCTATCCTAGGTCCTACGCTCTTTCTGATCTACATTAATGATGTCTCCTATGCCATAAGATCCCAATTAGGCATGTACACCGATGACACCACAATTTACTCTAGCCTCGATCAAAAATCTGGTGTTCACGACAAAGCGAACCTTTGCCAGGTCTCACACTCCACCCACTTCCTTTGAACAGGAGTAGAGGTGATCACCTTGTTTCTTGCTTAGAATGGGGTTCGCTGTTTATCTCCCTTCTCCTTCGGTCTTAGTGTTTCTTTCAGCTGTAAGCTCTTTGCAGTTATTGAGTATGGTGGCAAAGTCTCTTCATTCGGAGAGTACCGGGTTGGCAGTTTCCTGGTTGCTGCTTCCGAATGGTAGTTAGGAGCCCGAGCTATTGCGTAGCGTCTTGAGAGGCTGCTCTGATCAACAGTTGAATAATATCGGGTTTCCTGTAGTGCCATATCGTGCATGGACGATATCCCTCACATGCTGCAAACAGTGACGGACTGATTCTACTCTAGACCTCTCTCTCTAACTAAATTACTATGAAATCAAGGAAACAAAATAGCAAAACTAAACCAGCTAGTCAGGAAGCTCAAAATATTCAGTGCGACATGTATAATTGTCGGCCATATTTTTCCGAGTATTGGACATCAAATCCGATTCTGAGGAGTATCTTATTCGAGAGTGATGATCTTTGACGTTGTTTCATTTAACAGATTACGTGCCAAGAGGATACTCTATATCCAGGAACGTTGTCAACACTACCTTCAATCCCTTATTTTGTGACCATGATGGACTGTTCTTGCTATATAATATATATTCGGGAGATCGATTCTCTATTATAATCAATACATAAACTAATCCCTGCGTTTTATCCATAAATTATGGCGAATACCAACAACCACAACGCACATCAGCGCAAAGAATATGCTGATCATATAAAAAAATGTGTGAACTCTAAATGCAGAACTTGTGATATATATTCAAAACGAATTGAGCATTTTGTAGCAGGTTGCACGGTATTAGCAACCATTGAATATAAAACTCGGAATGACAGACATGACTATTATCTGCACTTAAAATAGGCAACGGTTAAGAAAAAGGAACTGCAAGAAAGTGGTATGAATATCACTCAGGCCCGGTTACAGGTAAACGACTTTACAATACACACAGACATTGAAATTAAAATAATCCTCACGACCTTAAATAAGAATGTGTATTTTTAAAGACATGAGATTCCATGCAGTTCTCAGGTATCTATGAAGATCTTTATAAAATATTAATATTGAATGAACCTGAAATGGAAAGCTCAATATTTACCACATGAGGTTATCAATAATTACAGTTGTAGTTAGAGCCCTCGGATTGATTGGGAAAAGGCCCAATAGATTAATTGAAGCGATATCTGTTTGCCCATGCCTTAATGAAATACAACAAATTGTACTCACAAGTACAGCTCCAATATTATAAAGAGCTTTATCTGTGAAAAATGTGTGTTGCCTTCATTTCTTTTTTGTTATTTTTACAAAAATGATCAGTCGAAAAATGTTATGAATCTATTGCTGATTTTTGTTTTCAAAATGGAACCGGGGAGGAAATGCGTATAAAGCAGAAATCAAAGAAATAATAATAATAATAAATCAGTTAAACCGATCCCCCATTTTATGCCCAGTAGAAATTTTACTTATGTTTCCATTACACTCAGTTAAGTGCCATGCGTGATACACCCTTTGGGCGATCATGTCTCGGAAGAGACATGACTGATTGGGCAGAATATTATCCTGCAGTAGTTTGCCATTGCTTTCTGAGATAGACTGGTTGCCAGCCAAAGGTACAGAACCCAATCAGTCATATTATTTGTTTCATAGCTATAGGGGGGAAGAGATGTACTATATTATTAAGTAGTAATGAATGGGGGATCAGTTTATTACTTCATAACAATAGAAAACCGAACCCCCACTTTATGCCCATTAGAAGCCTTAGTTATGTTTTCCACTATTATATTAAGTCAGTCAGTTAAGTGCCATACGTGATTCACGCGTGGGCGATCATGTCTCGCAGTACGTTGCCATTGCTTTCTGCGGTATACTGGTTGCCAGCCAAGGCTATAGAACCCAATCTTTCCTATTATGTAACCCATAACTAGAGGAAGAGACGGATCAATATCTTTCCCGAGGGTGTTTACGCGTAAGTGAATGCAAGGAATTCAACTGGAATCTGAAATCGGCTTCCCGATTTCTCGTTTCGAGCCGATATTCATTGCACCACAACGCACATCCGCATTAATAATAATAATAATAATAGAAGCACCAAAATCCCACTTCTGGAACAGTGCAATTCTTTTACTGACCTCAGGTAGCTGAACTCTACCCAAAGACTCTGCTCGCAAGAGGCTTACAGCATCAAGTCCTCTTGATCTACACACAGCTGCCGGATCGGAACTGTTCGCATACTTTGCTGAAATTCTTCGATAATCTGAACAAATTTTTGTTTCTTTCAACGTCTCCAAATTGTCGGGCAAGGTTTTCTGCGACAACAAAGGAGTTTGATTTCCAGTGCTTAACTATGGGTCTCCCAATATTCTAGCCACGGGCAGAGCAAGAATCTATTTGTTGCAAAAGATGAGGATGGGAACGGAAGGAGGGCATCACCATTTCAAGGTGTGTAAATGGAAGTCTGAAAATGATTATAGGCATCTTTGCTACACCGGATATTTAAAGAGAATGGCCTGGCTTTGTTTGCCCGTAAGTCGAGGATAAATGAACCGTTTCCATAGGGAAGCAAGTTTTAAGCTTCGAGTGTTTTATTTCTGTAAATAAAATTGTCAATGGAAAGGATTTTATATAAGAGAAACATGAACTACTTATTTCTATGTTTTTTAAATCTTTTTTTTTAATGGATATGTGCGTGTTTTAAATAATCCCACGCATATCAGCGAATGCATTCGCTCATATAAAATTTTTAATATCAGCAAAATTAATCGAAGGCGACCTAGTGTCGATAGTTCGCGGAAGAGAAAAAATTATCCTTGGAAAATATTGTCTGTGAATGCAACCGCACCATTTAAAAAAGAAAATGAACATCGATGCGTTTTAGTTTACAAAAAGAAAAAATTCTTATTTATAAGGAAAAAGTAATTTTAGCGTCTAAATATATCCTAAATAGCGAGAATTTCGTACGATGCAACGAAATCAATACCTTAATCATGCTGTATCATAGAAGCCCTATGATGTCCTTTTCACAGCGTTCCTTCTAATGAAAACTTTTTCTCATAACTGCAAAGACATAGTATTTTGTAAGCTTTTTCAAATAACTGCAAAGACATATATATATATATATATATATATATATATACACTACCGGACATAATTATTAGGCCAACCCAATTTGTTTTAAAAGAAATGATGTACTTCATACTATTTATAGTATTTATTGCCAGATGAATAATAAATTGTTTTTTGCTATTATTATTTTGCAAAATTTTACAAGGCAAAGAAAAAAGATGGACTCCTCCGAATCAACTTAAATTTTCTTCATTAATTCATGGATGAAACTGCAATCTAGATAACTATTAAGTATTTATAAATTCATTTGATGCACATGTTAGTATATATATATACTATTTGGTTTATACCAATTGTATTTATCCCAGAAAGTTGTATAAAAATATATATATTACCATGCCTATATACACCACAGACCATAACTATTAGGCCACTCCAGTTTAAAAAGAAAAAATTACGCATTTCGTATTAGTTAATTGTATTTATTGCCAAGTGGATAATTCAAAATTAAAATGATTCTTTTGTTATTATTACTTTGCAAAATGTTACAAAGCAGCCAGGAAGACTTTGCTTCAGCCAGCGAATAAGAAGAAGAGACTAGCATAGGGAGGAGAGCAAAAAAACTGGAGAGAAGAACTGTTCATTTGATGCCTATCTTATTGTGCAGATTATTATCTTATTTATAATTCTTCACTTGGCAATAAATAATAAACAATAATATGAAATACATCATTTTTTTTTCAAAACACTCTGGTGGCCTTATAATTATGGCCGGTAGTGTATATATATATATATATATATATATATATATATATATATATATATATATATATACTACCGGCCATAATTTTTAGAAAAATTTTTAGCTATTTAAATGCTCCTATTTAAATGCTCCTATTTAAATGAAAAATTTTTAGCTATTTAAATGCTCCTTTTCATAATATTCATTAATATGTATGTGTGTGAGTGCATATGGAATATGTGTATGTATGTGTATATAGGTATATATGTATATATATGTGTGTGTGTGTGTGTGTGTGTGTGCATGTGTGTGTACACATGTATATTATGTGTATATGAATTTTTTGTATATAGGTGTGTACACACATATATATGTGTGTATGCGCATGTATATGTATATAAGTGTGTAATAATATATATGTGTGTATATATTTATATATATATATATGTATAATAGTGTGTAATAAATTGAATGTATGTGTGTGTATGTGTATATATGTATTCTTATTCGTAGAATTGTGTGTGTGTATATATATGTATGTATGTGTGTACTTCTATAGGTATGTATATAATAATTGTAATTTTTTTTTTTTTTTTTACCTAGTGTTGTCTTTATTTAGTCTAATTTCAAATGACCTAATTTTTTTAAAAATAATTTTATTTTAAATCCTATATCTTTTTATTCCCTTTTATTAATAATTATGCCTTTTTAAGTAAAGGCCTTTTTCTAATACTTCAACGTTTTGGGGAAATTAGGTTTTTGAATTTGTCCAGCGTCTGTAATATTTAAAATTTTTTTTTTCTTTAGTTTCTTTCTTTTACCCTCCCTTCCTTCTTTTATCTCTCTTACCACCTTTTTTCCGTATTGCCTAAACTACGTCGATTTAACGCGTCTGTCTGTTAATTTTTAGTTACATTCTTCCTTTTTTTTGCGAACCCAGACGATGTCAATTTTTTTTCTTTTCTTATTTATTTGATTTTATTCTATCTTTTTCTTTTTCTTTTTCGTTTTCTTTTTCTTTTTCTTTCCCTTTATTTTTATTTTTATTTTTTTATTTTATTTTATTTTATTTTATTATTTATTTTTTAATTTCTTTGCAATCTATTTAAAAAGGAAAAGTAGACTAATTTTTCTCCAGTTTCTGAAAGGTTTTTTCTGTTGCTGAGGTGATGTGTCGTCCCCCGTGGGGATCTTCATATCGAAATGGCTATTCAACATCTTTGAATTAATCCTTTTTTAATATATATATATATATATATATATATATATATATTACAAGCAGATGTTGAAATTAAGCAGTGCGGTGTGAATTGAGAATATAATCTAAAACGTACAAAACACGCGATTCTAGCAACATATCTGGTTTGAGTAAATAAAAAAGTAGTCTCTTTCTTTACTCGATTATTATGATAATATATCTAATGCGATTTCAATACGGTCATTCATCTTAAATCAGTTTTTATGAACTACTTTTAAAAATGATAGAAATAATCAAGAAATGTTATATGAATTGTAAACTTGCAAGACTAATTTCTATAAAGTCCGTATGAAGCTATTATGCAACTCACATAAACTTGAAAAACTCGAATTTCTGAAAATTTGTCAAATTTTAAATAATTAATTTAGATGTCAGAAAAAAATCTTTCGTCAATATGTTAATTAGTTTGGACATGTTTTATTTTAAACCATTGAATTAACTATTAAAAAATGAGATCTGAAGTTATTTACAACCAGGAAATCATTTTTTGCTTCAGTAAAAATGTAATACAATCAACAATATTTCATAAATACCAGTAATAGAACAAATAAAACCTATATGGTGTGTTTTTGAAGCATTTACCTCTTATTGTAATGAAACTTATCAATAACGAGTTAGTTTTACTTTATTGCAACAGAATTTGCTCCGTCATAAATTTTATCTTGAAAATTAAACATAACTTTTCGATCGGATTCAAGTCCGGACAGAATTGTTGCGGATCCATCATCTTTCCTCCTGTAAACGCATTGGAAATTCACTTATTGCCTTAGACTGCGCCCCTTTCGCCTTACACTATCTTCCGACCTCGGTGGAATCACTACATGGAATCAATAGCTAAATCCCCTGTAAAAATGTTGGGTCACTGTGTCGTGCCAGAAAGTTTTTTTTCCGCCTGAATCCATTTTGCACAAATACAAATCAACCGATCGTGCATGGAATTCTCCAAATGAGAACCTGTAATGTCATTTGTCCCGACCTGGCTGATTCACTCCAGCCACTTTCTCATCGGTTGGACGTGGTTTCCCTCTGTCTCTTCTATAAATATTTTCATGTCTTTTGCTCTGACGAACTTAGGTCACTGATGCCCTTTCACAAGAATCTACTCGAGCAAACAGGCTGGCAACAAGGTATCACCCTTTTACAGTTAAATCAGTCAAATTCAGGCGACAATTCTACTCCATCGGTTCTTTTCCCGCCTTTAAAACTCCCTTCCATGTACTTGTTTTTTTGACAGCTACAAACTCCGGGAATTTAAGTGCAAAGTCAATTCCCCTTTCTTATCCACTTAACTGCAATTCTTTCTGCATCAGCCAGTGTATCTTGTATCTTGTTCTTTTCTTTCTCTCTACCTTCGCAACTGTCTCTACTCCAGTGTTCACATAATTATCTTACCCTTTCTCTTTCACCTACTGTAGTTGGTTCTTATTTCTCTTCATTCTCCTCCTGCCTAAAATTTTAACCCTCTTTTGTAGCCCCCTGCACATCAGTCGCGGTATTTGGAGTGAAATAATTAAAACAAAAAGAGATAAATGAGAATAAAGCATTATTTTGCATAAAGGCACACTTCACTTTGAAACTCTTAGGCTTGGTTTTGTACTATTCAAAAAAATTCATTTCCATGAAATCTCTGATGATAAGCACTGTTCGGTTTAACTCCTTCATAGATATTGAAGTGTCCAATAATTTATGGTGGATATTTCATATCATTAACTGATTACAATCTTTTTTGGACAAAACCACGGCTCCATTGGATAAAATTCATTCTTTCATTAATCAGACATCTCTATACAGAATCACTTGAAATTTGTTCGTGAACATTATTTCAGAAACATCAAGGTTCTCGAATTTATTGGCACAATTTTGATACAAATATTTACATTAACACGAGAAGTTTGTGTAGAAGATTGCTTGAGGTGATCCCAATTTGCAGAATATTTTACACCTTTTGTCTTTTTGGACTCCCTGAATTCTACTAGCAACCAGTGGTTGTTTGGGAATAACTCGCGTTAGTTTACGTCCCACTCAACATGAAAAAAAATCATATATTTGTTTTCTTTGCTTTTTACTTAAACTAGTTGTTTGCATTAACTTTCGACTGTCTATAGAAAAAAGTATTCATTAGCTTTCAGACGCCTTGAAATGATATTTGATCAACCTGCGTGATAGACTCAGACTCTGTCTTTTATAATAAATACAATATCTAAAAAAACAACGCTGAAACTACCAAACAATTTAACTGATGTTTTTTGACACTTAGATTAATCGTTTAAAATTTTACAAATAAAATTCAAAGCAAATTCTTGTGTAAGGATACAAAATAAAATTATCTTCCTTTGGCCGAGAAGAAGACACAGGAATCACGTGCCGGCCATCTTCGTACAACTAAAGTGGTCAGTAATAGTAAAACGGCCCAGATACTTTTTAGAATATACCCCTTCTTCTGCAGTTATGTGTAAGGCAATACATATATATATATATATATATATATATATATATATATATATATATATATATATATATATAATTATGAACCACGAAAAGGCAGTAAAGTCACTAATACAGAAAGGGGTAGGAGCAGAAACAAAATAGAGAGCAGAAAGTGATCAGATTAATTGTGGAAGAAAGAAGATAGCAATTAAGATTTAAATTTTTACGGATTAATGTTGGTCAGAATGCATGGAGTCGGTAAAGAGTTTCTAAGGCGTTACGTGCATGAAAAGAAAGTGTTACTATGAATCTTACTGCTACATCTAATCAGCTCAACGGTAAATTTATGAGATCTTGTAGCATGTAGTAGTAATATATATATATATATATATATATATATATATATATATATATATATATATATATATATAACTTATTCCGTAGAAGAAAATTTTCGTACCCTAGACAGTGAAACAACTTTCTTAGCAGATGGCCTAGCAACGGATTCAATATAGACTTTCCAACTCATATCAGCTGTGAATGTTAGCCCGAGAAAATGCAATAAGTCAATTTCCTGGAGGTTAGCATCGACCATGCTCATGAAGGATAGAGTGATGTTCTCAAATCATTAATAAGAGGGAAGTTTATTTTTGGGAGCATTAAAGTAAACATCCTTTTTTGAACCAGTTCGCGATTGTCTTCATGTCGTGTTGGATATCGGCCGCCATTTTGAAAATGTCGAACTGTTCAGACTTGCAATTGATATGAAAAAAGAATTATTTAAATGATTTAACAACAGATTTTAGAAAATATTTCCTGTGGAAAGAAGTAGGGAAGTCCAAAAAAAAAAACAAACAAACTAACACACAGGAAGATCTCACTAGAAACGAAGAAAAGAGTTCTAGACTGCTACGTGATGTCAGTTCTTCAATACGGCAGTGAATGCTGGACAATATCATCGAAAATGAGGACAAAACTGGAAGCGGCCGAAATGTGGTTCTACAGAAGGATGCTACGGATATCGTGGACTGAGCATACAAGCAACGACGAGGTGTTAGAAAGAATGGCAACAAGAAGGAAATTGATGCTGAGCATCAGGAAGAGACAACTGAAGTTCCTGGGACATGCAATGAGGAAGGAGAGCCTGGAGAACCTGATACTGACTGGACAGATAGAAGGAAGGAGAGATAGAGGAAGGCAGCGGATAACATATTTGCAGGGCATGATCAGGTGGATGACGGAACGTGGGTTGCCAGGAGCAAAAGGAGCAAACATACTAAGAGCCACAGGGGATAGGGAGACGTGGAGAGCCATGATCGCCTACGTCCTGAAGGGACAGGGCACATAGAAGAAGAAGAAGAAGAAGAAGAAGAAGAAGAAGATTAGGCAATGAAAAAAATGAATGTTGAATACCAACATCATCAGTATCTATAGAATGTTTCAGTCATGTGTCATGGTGAGAATTAAAGTCAAAGAAGACGTAGATTCCCACAGACAGATTTAGAGAAATTTCCTTTTCTATACTTCCACCTATCATATATAATGTACTGCAGTCTTAAAAAGAGAGGGTGCGATAAATATAAAAAAGAGGCATAACAGGGATTATTAACGAAAGTGGAACGGATAAGGGTTGTTAGTCAGAGGCATCAAGAGACAATTTCCAAGCTATGGGACGATTACCACGGGTGTATACACCAAGGCAATGAATGTGTATGTTAGAATCTTTTTGGCTAATGGGAAGATAGCCTGAAACCAAAAGTCTATTTGTAGCCATGAAAGAGTTAGCAGAAAAGTTAGCTTCTCAGAGGTATATATAATTTTATGTCGGACAAAGAATAAAGTAAGTTGGTCATTCTAGTTTTATTTCATGTTTTCTGTTTGTCCGTTAAATAAAATGCACTTATATCAAGAACATAATAATGTCAATAATGAAAGAAATAATTTATATAAAATTGAAAAGTGAAAAGGTAATGCTCACATTACGAGTTATCAAACTTTATGTACGATACATAATTTCAGACAGGCTGTATTTCAGATCATGTGTTCTGTTGATGTTTTCAAATGGAATACGATTCGTCTACGACGATACACAATGTAGTATCAACAGCGTTAGTCTTTCAGAAAGTTTTTGAACGATAATATATCTTAATTTATAACTCGGTATATTTTCTTTATTTGCCAAAATATTGAATCTCTACACAGTGGTGTCATATTTACAATTTCGGTTCCTCCCGATTTTTGCTCAGATTTCTTCAGCAATACGAATGCATTGAAGGATGCAGCTTTGCAGAAGAAAATAAACATCTCCAAGATATAAAAGTGACACAAGATACAGAACGATGAAAATGACATGAAGTGAATTCACAGTGCCAGATGTGTCTCTATTTTTTTTTTTTTGCAACAACGAGTATAAGCAACATTTAAAAAGATGATTGCTAAATACAACATAAAAGCTAGTGAGGTACAGAGAGCTGGCCTCTTAAAATGTAGCAATGAAAATAACAATTATCAGGGTACTTGAGCAGAAAAAGAGCATAGAAAAGAACGCTTAGTAGCTCCAGACTTTACACCATGGAACTTTAAATGGTACTAAAATAATGTTATTAACAGTTATTAAGAGAGAGGAATTTTGAACAAGATTTTCGAAATTAAATATCAATTGATAAGTTTTATCATATTTTAAGAATTCACTTATAAAATTCTTCATTAATTTTATAATTAATTTTTATTTCATTATGATATTATATTTAAATGACATATAATCAAAACGCATTGATTTTATATTTATGATCCATAATCTCAAGCCTTAAATTGAAAAAAGCCTGAATATATAACTGCTTCTGAAAACAATAATTCCCCTTCAGTGGAATAGCTTACGGCCATATCACGTTGAATACATCGGTTCTCGCTCGATCACCGAAGTTAAGCAACGTTGAGCCTGGTCAGTACTTAGCGGGGTGACCGCTTGGGAATACCTGGTGCTGTAAGCGTTTAGTGACGAATGTGCGTTGTGGTGCAGTGGATATCGGTTCGGGAAGAGATATCGGTGAGCCGAGTTCGAAATCCAGTTGAATACCTAAGCACTTAAATACGTAAGTACTTGTACCCTTGGCAAAAGTATAAATCCATCCCTTCCCTCCAGTTATGGGTTAAATAACAGGGTAGGACTTGGGGACCCTGCCATTAAAAACAAATCTAAATGAATCTTGATACTCGAAGAGAGAAAATTATTACTAGACTCAAAAACTCATATAAAAACAACAATAAACTGAATTACAAGCAATAAAAAAAAATTAGTTGGCAATAAATGACCCGCCGAGGTTGATATGCCATAAAACAAAACATCCAACCAAAATATTCAGTGGAATATTATATATAAAGGCAGTAGAGTCACTAATTCAGAAAGGAATTGGAATTGGAAGTGAAAGCGTTTGAAGCAAAAATATTGATAGTGAACAGAAAGAGAATAGAGTAATTCTAGAAGAAAGTCGATTAAAGATTAATGTTGTTTGGAAAGTATGGAGACGGAAGGGGAGTTTTTCAGGAAAATAATGTTAGCATACAACTAATCAGCTCGAACTGTAAATTTATGAGATTTTGACGCCATTCTAACATTCTGCTTGAAATCATAAAGTTTAGGTCCCGGAGTGAAGAGTTCATTCGAATAATTACCGTAAAAGTATTTATATAAACGCACAGAGATGCAACCTCACCTCGTAGGCATGTGACTGAAGCCAATTTGCAAGTCTAGGACCAACAATAATGCTGGTTCTTCTTTGAGTCTTATCAAAGAGATCAAGTTGAATAGCAGAGGCACAAGCCCATATGTGGCAGCAATATTCTAAGCATAAACGAATGGTATATATATATATATATATATATATATATATATATATATATATATATATAAAACATAGAATACTTGGACTATTAGTCAGGTAAATTCCGATAGGACGAACTCAAGAGAACTCAATGTGAAATTTATCTATTTAAATTAACAGAGTAATATAATAAAATAATTTTTAGACATTCTACAATTTCATGTGTAGTACGTATTTCGCCGCTGACCTTGCTGCTCGTCAGACCCAATTTTTTTTTTTCTGGAATATTTTGAAAAAAAAATGTTTCTACAATATATATATATATATATATATATATATATATATATATAGGAAAAACTACTGAAAATTTGTAAGTTTAAAAATGTATTTTTGACAGTATTTATGCTATATATATATATATATATATATATATATATATATATATATATATATAATGGATTTAGCAGAAAAATTGTCGTGCCCTACACAGTGAAGAAACAATTTTCTTAGCAAATGGCCTAGCAACGGATTCAATATAGTCTTTCCACTTCATATCAGTTGAGAATGAAAAGTAGAAACGACCAGAAATGCCACTAAGACGCAGACGTTTGCAGTGAGAGTATAACAGGATACAGAGGATGCCGATGAAAAGATAAGACATAGATAAGACTCAAGTAAATAAAAAAAGGTAATTGACACTGTATTTAAACTTTTATAAAGAAAGCATGCAAATGAAAGTGACTTTTACAAATGTGAAGTGTGAGAAAAAAGGATCTATTAAAGTAGAAGAGATGGTTACATTTAATTAGTTCGACGCTAACAGTGTGGGACCTTAATTCCAATCTAGTAGCGCAAGTAAATATATGTGGTTGCGGGAAAAAAGATAATCAGAGCAATTACCAAGAAAATACTTGTAGAAAAGACAGAGGAAAACCACATCACGTCGTTGGGAAAGCAATTGTAGGCGGGCTGGATCGATTATATCGCAGATACTTCTTTGGATTTTGTCGACCACCTCAAGATGAATAGCTGGAACAGCTGACCAGATGTGGCAATACTATTCAGTGCACGGGTGAATGGTGAAGTTATAAATGTGCAAAATGGATTTTGGCCCAACACAGTGAACCAAACTTCTTAGCATTATATGCATCTATGGATTCAATGTAGACATTCCATTTGAGGTCATTTGAGAGAGCAAGGCCAAAGAGGTGCAGTGCGTTGCTCTCTAGAGGACAAGCCTTGTCCTTTCTGATAGTAGACAATAATGATTCTCTATGATGGTTAAAAGTGAGAAGCTTCGTTTTAAATGCACTAAAATTTACGAGCCATTTTTGTCTCATTCAATCACAGATTGGATGTCTTTTTTGAAGTGAGCAAACGGGTTTACTTTTTCAATCTTGGCAGATGTCTTACTGAGACAGGTGTAAATGGTGGTGTCTTCTTCATAGATGCTTACTTAAAAACTGATTACATCAGTACGGTTCTTGATAAAGATCAGAAAAACGTAGGACATAGGAAAGCGCCATGACGGACGTCCGAGTTTGTTTAAATGAATGGGGGAGCTTTGCCCATACAAGACAAACTTTATTTCACAATTATATTAAATGAAACAATCATAGAGAATGGAGCTTGCACAGAAGTCCAGCATGCCAAACCCTGTCAAATGATTTTGATATATCAAGTGTAAATGTTCGAATTTCGCTGTTCTTATCAGGTAACTGCTATATAAATTCAGTGATGGTCGTTATCACATCATCGTAGACTTGGCAAAACGGAAGCCATGTTGTTTGTCAAAAGGAATATAGTGAGATGTTAGAGGCCTAACGATATCAGTATTGATAATAGTCTCGAATAACTTGTTAAAAGTGGTAAGAGGACAATATAACGATAATTAGCGGAATCAGAGACTACTACAAACAGGAACTACAGAGAAGGAGTCTCAGCAAGCAAGAAAGTAGGAAAATGTGTGTCAATTGTTATAGTTTGAAGAGAACTGGAGCCAGCTCAAGGGCACATTTATTTATAACGATAACTTGAACCCCATCAAATCCCCTTGCTCAGCGAAAGTCAAGCTCAGAAATGATATAAGAGACCAAAGATGGGGTTATATATATATATTACTGATTTGAACCTTAGTTCTAGAGGAAAAATGAGTGTGGGTACACCAGACAAGTCAAGTGTGAAGTTGGATGAGAATTTTCTCTGGACGTGAGTACTTCGAATTGATTGAATAGAGGTGGGATCGAGGGTTCTCTGCTGCACAGCACACTCTTGCAGAGCTGCCAGTAATCTTTGGAATAAAACTTGCTAGTTGCTACAGGCTGCTTCGTTTTATCAGCAAACAAGAGTTTAGCATCATTTAGTACAATTTATTACTATTTAGTTACATTTATTACTAACATAAACAAAGAGGCACCTATTGTGATCACACGTGTCAAGCCGTTAAAATTAGAAGAATTGATTCCTGTGTGCAATGTCAGCCGAGCAAGCAAGAAAATACCAAGGTGATAAACGAGGTTTAAGTTGGAATTTTCTCGCATAAATGCCAGCTATTATGCAGGAGAAAACTTCAGAAGTGCAGTCTTGAACTGGGAGATTAAAAATTTCTTTGCAAGCAACATCGCAAAAGAAAATCACGGAACGAGTCCCAGGCGGTTCGTTGAAAGCAGTAAGAGATTTTGCTAGTAGTAATTTCATAGATGGAGGTAGATTTAAAAGAGATATTTATTGATGCCTAGATATGATCAGAATTGCTTAAAGGGTAGAACTGCTGAACATGGCAAGAATCTAGGATAGAAGTAAGAAAAAGATCTAAAAGACGAACTTGTCCAATGTGATTACTGGGGAAAGCCGTGGGGAAAATAAACACTAGCGTGAGAGATTGATTGATTGTGAAGTTCATCGTTTAGACTAAAGCAAAATCAGCGACATTGTTTTCCAGCCATTTGGCATGATGGGCACTGAAGTCAGCGAACACAAATACATTAGCAAGTGGGTGAAAGGTAATGGTATGGTCAGTATCTTCTGAAATCTCTCTATATAAAAGGCAATCTGTGAGTCTGTGTGCGACTGTTCCCTATGAACGCTTACATTTTTTCAGCTACGCCATTCAAATTTTCTAGGAACACATATCTGCAGGGACGTCAGGTCGACACATACTTTTGAGTTTAAGTTCAGAAAATTTTCCCTTTCGCACTTTTTGGCTAATGGATCCGATTGTTTATATTTGCCCCGTGAAACATCTATGATCTAAGATGGTTGCTATATTACGTCACAGAAATCAAATCACAAGTGTCAAACGCGACGATAATATTTTTTTATTAGAAAATATATTCAGCCTTTATATTTCATTTTTATTCCCACGTTTTAAAAATTTATTTGGTCAACAAAAAATGTGAATATTTTTCACCGTAATTTTGAAACAAAAGAAATATTTTTAAAAAAATCTTCTAAACAAAAACATAAGATTTATAAAAGTGTGCCCATGATTAATTAAATTATTTAAATGTTTTTTTTTCAGATTTAATATTTCATACTTCAGAAAATAAAATAAGAAAAAATAAAGTTTTTTTTTCGCTAAATATTTCATGCAGGAAATCAATGTCTCTAATTCGTATTGCATTAATGTAACTTTTTCCTCTAAAGTTGAATGTCTGCATTTTTAAATATTCTCCGAAAATTTTGGAACTGATGGCGTAATAGTTTTTATATTTCTAGTTTCAGTAAAACAAAATAATTTGTATTTTTATGTTAATTTCATTTAGTTAACAGAAAATGTAAATATTTTCCACGTAATTTTGAAACAAAAACAAACGCACTGCTGTTTACAATGTCACACAAAACATCAAATCACATTTACGCAAATATACTCCTCCCATTCTTCTTCAGCTAAAATGTTCTGAGTTTCATGGAAAGAACTCAATTCATTTCTGAAGAGTCACGCATATATCGCAGAAGTGGAAACAGTTTTTAAAAGGTTCTTCTCTAAAGAGCACAATCGTAATGAGACCAAAATATATTTTATATATATATATATATATATTCATTTAACTGTAAAATAGATAGTACTGGCACTGGTGCGCAGGGTGTTACATGAGGAAAATGCGAAAAAAGAACAAAGTACAGGGGATATCGGAGAAAGTATAAGAAAAAGATGGGATGAAGGAGAAAAACGATGGCAGTTTATGTTGTATTTAATATGTTACAAATTGTAGCTATAAAGGAAGCAAGCATACGAAATGATTTCTAAAGAGGAGAAATGCGAGAAATGAAACTTTTAGAGTAGAAGTGGCTTTTAGAATTAACTGTTTTGACTCTAAAAATATGAGACCTATTTACTGTTCTATTAGCTCGAGTAAATGAGTGTAGTCAAAGCACAAGGGCGACAAGCTTGTCAGAGTAGAAGGTGCGAAAATATTTGTAAATATTGGTAAAAAACGACAGAGGAAAACCACATCCCGTCGGTGAGAAGGTGGCTAACGTCGAGCTGTCAAATCGGGATCGATTACATTACCGATACTTTTTTAGATTTTATCGATAACCTCGAGATAAATGACAGAAGCATCCAAAATATATGGTAACAGTGTTCAATTTACGGATTTATGGTAGATTTGTATAAGTTTCTGACGAGAAAAATTCCTGGCCAGATACAGTTACCCAAAATTCCTATCAAGATGTGTAGCTACTAATGAAGTCTAATAGTTAATTCCAGGATTTATATGTACCGATGTAAGAATTAATTATAACAAACTTAGTTTAGGAATAGAGAATAGACTGAGTAGGACTATTTTGTCCGACACAAGAAGAACCAAAATATTAAATTTCAACCTTGAGTCCTGTCCTTGAATGATGTCTTCAGAATAATATTACAGGTTATTATTTTTGAAAATACGCAGATTGTCAAATGAAAATAAGAACTTTCTCAGATTATTACTTAAAATTTTAAAGTATTTTTAATTATAAATTGTTTTGAGTAAGGAATGCCTAGCTTTCTTCGAACGAGCAAACAATATTGGCACCTTGTGTACTAGTGCCACAGAATTACAAAGAATAGTAGAAAATAAAAGATGCACAAATGTTACGGTATTGTACGTGTCTCGGTTTTCTTCTTGCGTTAATCTTCTTCTTTTATGTGCCCTGTCCCTTCAGGACGTAGGCGATCATGGCTTTCCAGATTTTCCTATTCCTTGTGGCTCTTAGCACGCTTTCTCCTGTTGCACCACGCAACCCTCGTTCCGTCATCTACCTGATCAGTTCCTTGAAATATGTTATCCGCTGCTTTTTTCCTCTGTCTGGCCTGTTAGTATCAGGTTCTACAAGCCCTCTTTCCTCATTGAATGTCACAAGAACTTCAGCTGTCTCTTTCTGATGCTCAGTATTAATTTCCTTTTCGTTGCCATCCTTTTCAAAACCTCATCATTGCTCACATGCTCGGTCCATGATATCCGCAACATACTTCTGTTGAACCACATTTCAGCTGCATCAAATTTTTCCTTCATCTCGAAGATATTGTCCAACATTCGCTGGCATATTGAAGAACCGACATCAAATAGCAATCAAGTACTCTCTTCTTTGTTTCTAGCGAAATTGTCCTGTTTCTTAATACTTTACTCAACTTCTGGAATGCTTCCTTCACCTTCACCATGGCATTTCGCCTTTGGATCTTTTTGTCGCACTTTTCGTCTTCTCTTAGAACACTTCACAGATATTTAAACTTTTCTACCTGCTTGATTTTAGTGTCACTCACCTGTATTTGGCATTCCCGGCTTTATTTTCCGGCCAATACACCAAAGTCGCACACTCTTTAAAAGAGAAAAAAGCCATCTTTTTTCTTTTGGTTTTCTAGCAGTAATTAATAGCACAACGTTTAGGATCTGTATTATCTATTAAAGAATATAGTTTAATTCGATTGATTACTATTTTTCCAGGCATTATTTTTAATTATATCCATATTTGATTAGACACCTCATTTTTTTTTTCATTAATTCTTTAGAATTTACTTTATTTTGACATCGGATACAAAACTGAGCAGGTATGCGTCTCGAGAAAAGTCTGAACGAGTGAGTATGGTTTAAGGCCAATAAAAGCGTGTTCTGCTGCAGATATTCATTAGTAGAGCGGTAAAGTATTTTCTCCCGCAAAGACGGTTGCATATTTGAATCCTACCGAAAGCAAATATTCTTTATTACACTTTATGGTATGCACAAGCCGGAGGTTTAAATAAATAGGATATAAAGAAACACCTTATATTCTCTTACTAGTCAGTCATTTAAGTGCCATACATGCTACACATTTCGAGACATGACTGACTGAGTAAAATATTATCTCTCAATAGGTTGGCATTACATTCTGCGGTAGACTGGTTGTCAGACAAGGCTATAAAACCCAATCTATCCTGTTATTGAATGCATAACTGGAAGGAAGAGGCGGATTAATACCTTTCCCAAGGGTATTTGCTCGTAGGTGAATGCAAACAATTCAACTGAATTTTGAACTCGGCTCCCTGATTTCTTGTTCCGAGTTGACATCCACTGGACCACAACGCACAGCCCCACTTACTGGTAGCCATTATTATTATTTTTAAAAAAAGTTTAGATTTCTGGCTATCTATACATGCATTTAGTTCCGATTATCCATCATTATCAACTTGAGGATTTGGAGCGATCTTTTTTCGGCCGATAAAGTGATATTGTTTTCGTTTCAATTACAGGAGCAGAAAATATTCCAGTGTAAATGACGTGTCGACAAATTAAAGAAATATTTTAAATTCTCAGTATATAATGAGAACTACTTTGATACCAGTTTGAATGCAAGACAAAAAAGAAAAACTAAATACCTATATCAAATGTTAACATTTCCTCATAATTACATTTGATTAGATATCTAGAACAAGTATTTAGATATTTATATACAAACAACTGCCTACACACTCAACAAGACGGAAATTAAAATAAAAATAAGTTTCGAACACTGTTCTATTTTATATTTCCATAAATTATAATTTCTGGAAGCAATGAATATTTTTGGTTTGTTTCTAAACACAAGAAACATATCAAAATTGAAATAAAAGAAAATAACCCTACATGTGAACAATCGATTTTTGAAAAAGTGATTTTAGTCGAAATCGTGTGAAAATTCTCCAAAAATTGATCCCTTCAAAGCTAAGCGCATTTCTGTATTTATAAACTGTTTCCTAACAGACACATTCTATATAGAAGATATATATATATATATATATATATATATATATATATATATATATATATATATATAAAAGACAGAGAAAAATATAAAGCTGCTTTCATGTTTTAAAATATATAATTTTCTTCCAGTTATGTTTTCAGTGTTAAGCACTTTTCCAGAATTTCGAATACGTTTTCAGAATTCAAACATACACACGCGTACACACACACACTCGTCCAAACATACAAGAACTAATTTCAGCAGATAAAAGTGTAATGCGAAACCCACCCATACAAACGGAGGAATCCTGTACATATTCAAGAAATGAGCAATAATTGTTCTCCACTGCTTTCCATCCGTATAGTTCTTAGTCACGTTTGTCTTTTAGTACTCCTCTTACTTTCATTGCTAGCATCCGTTCATACAAAAAAATTAGGAAGTCGATTTCTTTTCTTTTGCAATCTTTAATTTTGATATGCGTTGGGAGCGTCAAAATCTCCAAACCTTCTTTCCTCGTTATGTATTCTAACTATTTGTAAAAGATTCTCTTCATGAGCATATTTTTGTTTACACAACTTGAAAGATATCCTCGTTATTCAGGTGCACAATTTATTCTCAGTATCTTTCTGTAGAACTGCATATGTTGGCTCAAATTTTCTCTTTCTCTGTCAATGAATTCGAAAAGGAGGAAAAGTACATTTATTTCGAATTCATACTCTCGTGATCTCTTCCAACTTATGCATGTGTTTCTATTTTACTGACAGCAGAAGTTTGAGTCCATATTTGGGTAGAAAACAAAATGTGATCGTCATTGCCATTGGTAACAATCGTACATCAAAATCTTCTGAGAATTTTGGAAAGATTATCGTGAAAAACATTAATATATATATAACTGTTTACCTGACTAAGATTACATTTTGTTCAGTGATTAAGGCCACGGCACGCACAAACACAGACACACAGACATAGATAGATAGATAGATAGATAGATAGATAGATAGATAGATAGATAGATAGATAGATAAGGAACAGAATGAGATAGATAGATAGATAGATAGATAGATAGATAAGGAACAGAATGAGATAGATAGATAGATAGATAGATAGATAGATAGATAGATAGATAGATAAGGAACAGAATGAGATAGATAGATAGATAGATAGATAGATAGATAGATAGATAGATAGATAGACAGACAAAATTAACAAAAAAATTATTCTGCCGTATAAATTATTATATCCAAATTTATTTCCTGTGTTATTTTTGCTTTTTGAGTTGTCAATGAGAAAATCATTATTTTTCTTTAATCCATTGTCCATGCTGCAATTGACACATCAAGCTATAACATGATAGTGCACCCTAAATTTACTCTTAACAATCATATATTGTAATCAAAAGAATACCTTCCCAATTACAAATGTTTACTGAAAAAAATTACATATCACTTAACCAGATGTTGTGTTCAACCATAATTTTAGGGATATATTCAGTATTGTAGCTCATAGGTTATTCACACTATTTCTTCGACTTTGTGAAATCTCATAATTTCAAATTCAATTTATGGATTTTAATTAAGGATCAGAGTGTGGGGGGGTCGTTGACGAAAAGTAATTTGATATTTTGATGGCAATTATGCCCACATTTTCCCAGAATTTTCGCCGATTTGTTTTGACTGCATGTGTTCAAAATTTTATTGAATGCATTCCAGATTAAGGAACATATTCAAAACGTTCATGCTCAAGTTTGAAGCATTGGCACTACAGTTTTACTCACTGAAATAACCAAAAATTCATCTGTCCCATTTAGAGGTCAATTTAGACACAATGCACATCTATTTTGAATGGTACGCATGGTCACTCACTAACAACTCACTATCACGTAACCCCACAGGTGAGTTTTTTAGTCTAAATTTTTTAAAAGGTATATCAAGGCCGGGAAACCGTTTGGGGAAATATACAATTATCTTAACATTTTATGGAAAGATCACGCAAACACGATTAAGTGTTTCATATATTAACAGGATTGGAGGCGCACCTCATCAACGTCAGTTTTTTTCCTCAACAAGAAAGTCTTACAAAGCTCTATCAGGCTGGTTTGTATTCAGAGTTTTCTTCTCCTTGACTACTGGCCAATTTGTTTTGTTATTTACCCGTATCTGAAGGTGGAGGGACAAACGACCTTTATCTGTTTTTAAATTCAGAATTGTTATTATCCGAGACTGGTTGCTACCCAAGATTATAGGAAGCTCTCTGTCCTGCTATTTAAATATAGCTGGACGTAAAGGGACCAAAATATCCTTCGCAGATTTTTAATTCAGAGTTCTTTTCTCCTAGACCGGTTTTCACCCAACACTAGAGCATACAGCCTGTCATGCTATAAACACATAGTAGGAGGTGAAATGATCAATCGACTTTTCTCAGACTATGAATCCTAGAATGCTTGCTACTCTAAAATATAGGAACCAGTGTGCCCTGCTATGTATTCATAACAAAGAAAAATAAAAGAGTTTGTTTATAGACTTCTAAACATAACTGAATATACTGAACTCTACCGAAATTCGAATACGATATTTGAGTTTTGTTTAATGGCATATCAATACCTCTGTGGGTTATGTACTATCAAAAGATCGGGCTTTAAGCTATTTTTAATGTTCAGTTATAGTGAGAAGCTTGATTTAGTCAGATTCTTTGTGTTTTTATTTTTTATTTATTTTAGAAAACTAAAATTGTTTTGTATTTAAAAATGTGTTATGATTATAATTTTCTCTAGAAATCCCTATAAAAGTCTATTTTTGTGTATGCATTTCTATAAAAGTCTATTTTATCATTTCATAGTGTTTTGACCCCAGTTTGAGGGTTAACTATTTGCCCATAGTTAGAACCCTAACAGATGCTACCACTCCGTGTCATGGGTGGAACTGAGAACAACAGCAATTAAGAGGTGGTTCCATACTTCTCACAACCTCTCAGTCAAAGGCCTTGCTGCCGGATGAAGTTCACCGTCATGCCCAGTACTGGATACGGTATTTTCTTTTCTGAACGCTAATTAGATGTGGTGCAAGGCCGAAAATATGGTGTACACAATGAGGATTACACTCACTACTCAGTTATAATAGGTTCTAGCGAGACAAATACTGCTAATTATTCCACTTCGAGTCGAATATGATAGGCTAGATTAACTTCTACGGAGTCTCAATACATTAATCCAACCTGGCTTCTTGCAGACAGAATCACTTAAATAATATGTATATTTAATTTAGGTTTATATAATTCTATAAAGGAATTCTTCAAATCTAAAATTTCTTTAACACATATTAGAAATGACGCGTAATCGTATTCGTTGTTTTCGTCAATTGTCTTCTCTAATTTCCTGTGGATTCACGTTAGTTCTTTAGGCTCCAGTTCTGCAGCACCTACTGAATGAATGGCGGCAAATATTGTTAAGCTTCTTTTACTTGTTTTGTTTCAAGGGATAACATAGTCGTAGTATTTTTAGGGAAAAATTGCTAGGGTTAAGCGAGGTAGAGGAGACAGGCGTCTGCATGTCGGTCAGTGATTTACGATGAACACGTGGTGTTTTTTTTTCCATTTTGCTAAAGCTACAGTATGACAATTGATTTGAAAACGGAGATGTTACTTAGCTTTTCTCTTGTGACTGCTGTACCGAGTGTCTTCTCAGTCTTTTTTGGTTTTATACTCAGACTAAAACAAAAACAATCCATCATTGTCAGAATTCCACGCCAAAGGGATTCAATCCACACCAACTCATTGTCATTTTAGGGCGAGCCCAAGGATTACCTATATTCTCACTAATAAAGAGTTTTTTTTACTAATCTCAAATAATGATTACAGAGAAAAAAAACTAAATGAAATATTTGTCTTAGTTTTCTAGACATGCAGTACACGAGTATCAGAAATATACAAAATCAGGGGGGGTTTAACGGAGAGCCTTTTAAATCAGTTCAATTCTCTTGCATATTTCTCTTAGAATTGATACCTAACGAGACAATTAATATTGGTTATTACTTTGATGTGAGCTGTGGTGCGGTGAATACTGACTCGGAACGACAAATCGGGGTGCCGATTTCGAATTCCACTTGAATTCCTTGCATTCACTTGCGCACAAATACCCTTGGGAAAGGTATTAATCCGTCTCTTCCCTCCAGTTATGGGTTAAATAATAGAACAGTTTGGGTTCTATAGATTTGGCCGGCAACCAGTCTACCGCAGAAAGCAATGGCAACCTACTGCGGGATATTCTTCTGCCCAATCAGTCATGTCTCTTTTCAGACATGATCATCCAAGCGTGTATCCCGCATGGTACTTAACTGACTGATTACTTTGAATTTGCTAAACAGCGTGTTCTTTGTTTATCGTGACTATTGGTGCAGATCAATTTCTTTTTGCGTTGGAGCGAAAAACGGTAGATATATAGAAGGAACGATATTAACGATGAGAAAATATACAAGGAAAAGAGATAAAAAGAAGAGAATTAAAAAATCAGAAAAAAAGGCTTTATGGAGAAGTAAGAAAACGGAGATCCGAAGGCGAATTGGCATGGCAAAGCACGCGTTCCAGAAGCTGAGCAAAATACTAACACACAGGAAAATCTCACTGGAAACAAAGAAAAGAGTGCTGGACTGCTATGTGATATCAGTTCTTCAATACGGCAGCGAATGCTGGACAATATCATCGAAAATGAGGACCAAACTGGAAGCAGCGGAAATGTGGTTCTACAGAAGGATGCTGCGGATATCATGGACTGAGCATGCAAGCAATGATCAGGTGTTGGAAAGAATGGCAACAAAGAGGAAATTGATACTGAACATCAGGAAGATACAACTAAAGGCAATGAGGAAGGAGAGCCTGGAGAACCTGATACTGACTGGTCAGATAGAAGGAAAGAGAGACAGAGGAAGGCAGCGGATAACATATTTGCAAGGCCTGATCGAGTGGTTGACGGAAAGGGGGTTGACATGAGTAACGGGAACAAACATACTAGGAGCCACAAATGATAGGGAGACGTGGAGAGCCATGATCGCTTTTGTCCTGAAAGGACAAGGCACATAGAAGAAGAAGAAGAAGAAGAAGAAGAAGAAGAAAAGAAAAATTAATGTTTTAGATGAAAGTAAAAAGAAAAAAAGAAAAAGATATTAATGAATATAGAAAAAAACAATTAAGAATGCAAATTAAATTAATTAAAATTAGATTAAGCGTATTTATTGAAAATAAAAGAGGAATATTAAAGAAAAACGAAAGAAGAAACAAACTAAAGAACGAATAAAAATAAATGAAAAAAACTATATTTATGAATAAAATATTGAAAAAGAATAAATAAAAAGGAATATGAGAATTGAGACAGAAATAAGAAGATTAAGAAAAATACCTAATAATTAGGAATTAAAGAAAGAAAAAAAGAATGAAGAAAATATATTTGAAAAATGCGTAAAAGAAAGTAGAAATAAAAAAGAATGATGAAGAGAAGGAAAGCTAGAAAGAGACTGGAAAGAAAGAAAAAAAACGAAGAAATCTTAAAGAAAAAAGAAAAAAATCTTTTGAAAAAATAATAAAAATAAAAGTGCAAAAATAAAGAGAAAGAAAAACGCAATCATAAATAACTCAAAAAGTAATTTTTTAAAGGAAAATTAAAAATATTGAGAGAAAAGAAAACAAGAAATTACAGTCAACCGAAAACAGAAAGAAAAGAAGGAAGAATGAAAGAATGAGTGAAACAAAAGAGGAAATTAAAAGGAAATGAAACAAACGTTGGTAGGAGATTACAGAGAGAAAAAGAGAGAAGGAAAAAGTGTGAAAAGAAAAGAAAAGAAATATATCAAAAGAAACAACAATGAGGGGGGGGAATGTAAACAAAGAAGAACGAAACAAAGAAAATGGCAGTAAATAAAAATACAGTAATAAGCAAAGAAAAATAGATTATAGGTAGAGAGGCTAAAATATCTAAGTAAAAACAGCCTGATAGACGAAAAGTAATATTAATAAACAAAAAAGAAAAATCGACTGGCAATAACATTAAGGAAGTTAAACAAAAGTAAAAGAAACTGTTTTACTAGAGATGAAGTGGGAAGCCATGATAAAAAATAAAAAAATAAATTAAATTTCGCCGTATTGTATACAATCAGTTTCTTTGGTGATCTTAAATCATAAACAGAAATTATAAATATTTTTGTAGGAAGATTTCAACTCTAGAAACATTAGGCTACAAAATTTCTTCGTGTGTTTCCTAAAAAAACAAGCACCAGAAATGGTTCTCTGTGGAAATGGCAGATGTCTTCTTATGTATTTCCTTTGAAATCTAATGTGGAACATTTTACAAAAATATTCGTATTTTTTTCACTCCATAAGATCAAGTTGGTTGATATTTGGAAACCAGTGTAACCATTTCATTGTTTTTTTTTTCTTTTCTTCAGAAAAAATTAAACAATTTTAGCTTCTAAAAACAACCTAAAATATGTTTTATTAATATCAAGCTAAACGGAATCATTTTGAATTATATATGTAATATATGCAACCTCGCTCTCTGGTGTGACCATGACATGGTATCATTGCAAGCCCCAGTTGTGAGCTGTAATATCAAACTGGATATGTACATAGGGTCACATACAATTGAAACAGTGGTTCCACTACGAATTCGGAGAGCCGATTTTCAACTAAAGTTGGTATTGTAATATTCACTTTCGCTCAAATACCATTGTGAAAAAGTATGAATTCACCTCCTCTCTAACCCAGCTATGAGTGGGTTAATCAGTAAGACTTGTTGACCACTAAACCTGTATAATCTAAAATAATAATAATAATAATAATAATAATAATAATAATAATAATCTAAAAAAATTATGGCTTTAAATATCCTGCAAAGTGTTGATAATCTGTAAAATATGAATCAATCAATCAATAAAACTATGTATATTACTGAATATTTTTAAAATAAAGAAATACATTACTTATAGTCAAGCCCAAGCTCTTATGAAGAACATCAACCACTGTATACCAGTAGATGTTGTCAAGACAGTTGAAAAGAGACTACGGGGTCAAACTCTCTTAATGAGCTTAAAGTATTCCTGAAATCAACCAGGTATCTCTACTCCTCCCCGGTTCTGCGAGATACCCGGTGATTTCTTGAAAGGATCCATTCCGCCTTTTCACATATCTTGCTTTTAATTCTGCTGAGTGTTTAGCCAGAATTTCTTTTTTATAATCATATCGCCCCAAGCAAGGCATTATACTGCCACTGTTGCGCAGGGGGGTTACACGGGAGGAAAGTTACGAGAAGGAGTGACAGAATACAGGGGGTGTCAGAAAGCAGGTAGGAGAGGGATGAGAATACTGCATAAATGAGATGAGAGCATAAGAGAGAGGATGCAAGTTAGTGAGATAGGAGATGACTGTTGACTTTACATTTAAATTCTTGGAGGTTGTAGCTGTCGGGGAAGCAAGTAAATGGAAGGGAATTCTACAGGCGGGAAGTGCGAGAAAAGAAACTGGTAAAGTAGAATTTGCGTTTACATCTCATTGGTTTCATTGTACCAAAAGAACCTGGTAAATTAACCGGTTTAGACCATAGTACTGGGTTAAATAAATATTTAATTAAACATTATATTGATTAGACAGATGTGAAGATAGTGTTATAGTTAAGGAGTACAAATTCTCTCACCTTGTGAATCCTATGCATATAATTCAACAGTCGCAGGAGAGCGAGTTTTCAGATAAATCCTTCAAATTTTCAGTTTGGTTTTAAATATAATATTGTCTTTATCTTAAACTTACTGCTATCAAAGTCAAGCGATCACAGTCTGTCTTACTATTTAATCCTTACATATAAAACGCTAGATCCATGCGTTTACCAAGAGTATAATTTGAACTGAATTTAAGCTTGGTATGTAAATTCAACCATCAGTTACGGTTAACAATTAAAACGGAATTTTGCATTCCGAGTTCAAATTTCCAGACGTGATAGATAAAAATTACCAAAAACTTCTCAAAAGCTAGAAGGATTTGAACAGTGATATGATCAGCCTCAGTTGCTGACATAAGAAATGGTCACAGAGGTCAATTATACCAAGTCAATGTACACCATACTGGCATATTTTGATAATGATAATATTAAAATACTTCAACAACATTGTACTGAAAGGGTGAATATAGAAACATTAACAAATCTGAAGATAGAGGGATTATATAACAAACAATTTTTCCTTCCATCAACTTTACAGTATTTATCAGTGGAAATAGAGTTTGGAATTAAAATAAATAGACACTCACATGACCCCCAGCCGTGTGCGTCATGTGATAGCTTAAAAGGACGTTTCTTTTTAAAAAAAAAATACAAAATTACGTTACAGTCAAATCATAAGGACAAAATAACAACATCGGAAAAATAACATCCTTGCGAATGGCCAGTGATGCGGTCGAAAGCTCTTGGAAAGACAAAAGTTACTGAAGATTTTTCCTCTCTTTATATCTAGGAAAATGAAAACTTGTAAGAACACTGAAAAAATTAGACCAAAGGTTAGTAAAATCTATCTTCTCACCCGCTTGCTCGGCCGCTATTGCCCACCGGAACCATTTCTTCCGGCTATATCGAAGCTGCTCGTCGAACCAAAACAGGCGCCTTTTCACCTCAGCACTGAACAAGTGTAAAAAAAGTACTGAACGAAGCCAAGAGGGCGTTTGCTACCAGAATTAGGCAACGCATAGCATCCTCTAAGTTTGGCTCCAAAGATTACTGGCGTCTCTGCAAAAGCGTGCTCAGCAGGAACAAGACTTCAATACCTCCACTAATCAATGAATTTGAAGTTCTCACCTCCCCAGCCAGCAAGGCTGAATGCTTTGCCCGTAGATTCTCAACCAATTCGACACTGGACTCGTTAGGAATACCTACACCAGACTTCCCACCCAGAACTAAGGCTCAACTAAATAACGTCCACATTACACCCTCGGTGGTCGCCAAGATAATTGCGCAACTTGACCCACACAAAGTGAGCGGCGGTGACGGAATCCCAGTCATAGTACTGAAGAAATGTGCCCCAGAACTCTCATCTGTCCTCTCTAAACTCTATAACCTCTGCCTATCTGCTTCCTGCTTTCATGCCTGTTGGAAGTCCTCCTGCGTAGTATCTATATTTAAGCATTCTGGCGAACACTCAGACCCCGCCAATTACCGTCCTATTAGTCTCCTTCCAATCTTTGGCAAAGTTTTCGAAGCCAATATCAACGCCGAGGTGATTCAGAATCTTATGGCCAACGGGCTTCTCTCTGACAAACAGTATGGGTTTCGCTTCACCAGGTCTACTGCTGATATGCTAACGACCATTACCGAGTACATATACCAGACACTTGACAAGAATGGTGAAGGCCGAACCGTTGCCTTGGATATCTCCAAAGCATTCGACAGGGTCTGGCATGCTGGCCTCTTGTGCAAACTGCGGAGCTATGGGATAACTGGACATCTGTTTGACCTCATCCAGTCTTTCCTCTCTAACCGCACATTGAAGGTGGTATTAAATGGGCATGACTCCCAAAACTACCAGACGAACGCGGGCGTCCCTCAAGGTTCTATCCTAGGTCCCACGCTCTTTCTGATCTACATTAATGATCTCCCCGACACCATTAGATCCCAAGTTGGCATGTATGCCGACGACACAACAATCTACTCCCGCATCGATCAGAAACCAGGTCTGGATGACAAAGTGAACCTCGCTGCCGTACTTGAAGGGGACCTCCAATCCGTAGTGACCTGGGGTAGGAAATGGTTGGTAAATTTCAATGCCTCTAAAACAAAGCTGTTATCAACTAATCACCATAGACAATCGCATCTACCTCCCATTAGCATGGGACAGGCTAGCCTCCCAGAGAGTAAAATACTACGCCTCCTTGGCCTTGCACTCTCGGCGGACCTCAAATGGAATGACTATATTGAATCCATTGCCAAATCTGCTGCTATGAAAGTGGGCTCCCTGTGCAGGGCCCGGAAATTTTTCCCACCTGAATCTATTCTGCACATATACAAATCTACCATCCGCCCGTGTATTGAATATTGCTGCCATATCTGGTCGGGTGCTCCTGCTGCTCTCCTTGGGCTTCTTGACAAAATACAAAGGTGGATCTGTAACGTGGTTGATACTGACTTGGCAGACCGGCTGCAGCCGCTCTCACACCGGCGTGATGTGGCTTCCCTGTGCCTCTTCTACAAGTACTTTTATGGCTTCTGCTCCGATGAGCTTAGATCACTGGTGCCGCCTAAGCACGAATTTACACGAGATACTAGATTAGCAACTAGGTCCCACCCTTTACAGTTAAACAAATAAGATGTAACCGTAAATTCTACTCCAACAGTTTCTTTTCTCGCGCTTCCCGCCTGTGGAACTCCCTTCCACAAGTCTGCTTTCCCGACAGTTACAATCTCCAGGTGTTAAATGTAGGGTCAATAGACACCTCCTATCACACTAACTCCCAAATATTCTCACAACACTCTCATCTACCCAACCCTCATTCTCGGTATCCTTACCCGCCTATCACCCACCCTCTGTCATTTCCTATATTTAATCAGCCTTTCTCCACTCTACGTAGCCCCCTGCACAGTAGTGGCAGTGACATGCCTTGCTCGGGGTGAAACGCTTATAAAAAAAAAAAAAACATGTTTAAAAGAAAGACTGATGCCCAAATATATATGTGTTGAGTAATAGGCCATTTTAATTTTGAAGAACTGATTGTAATGATAGATGAATCATTCTAATTAACTCTTCTTTAAAATATAGCATAACAGGTGAAGAAAATAAATAAAATTCGAAAAATATTCAAAGGAAAACATAGAACTGACATGGATAAATCCCCATAATCAACTTTAAAACTGAGTTACATTTGATTTTTCTCGGACCCTAGTGGTACAATTAATCTAAACTCCGAAACGGCTGAACCGATTTTTTTGAAAATTTACACAGTTGTACTATAAGCGTCTGCAAGTGTTTTTAGCTAGGTTTTGAGTCGAGGTACCATCAAACATCGAAAATCGATAATCGAAAATATCGGGATATAGAAGGACTGGTCCGATTTTAATCAAATTTGATACACTCATAGACAAAGACATAAGAAACGATATTCAGACGTTTTAAGGTTACAGTTCTTACAATAGTGCAGAAAATCGATAATATATATATATATATAAAAGGCAAGATGTTTGTGTGTGTGTCTGTTTATCTGCCTGTATGTCGCTATTTTTTTCAGCCCTTTTATTTTAGTTTTTGCTTTGTGTTTGGCTCTAAGTAGGTATAATTGTAGTTCTTAGTCTCAGCCATGATACCATTTACTCAGAGGACTTATTTAGCCTTCAAAATTCAGTTTACGACGAAAAAGACTTATTTGATATCGATAAGGGAAATCAAAAGTTGACTTACATTCATTCATTTTTCTTTCAGTCTACGGTTTCGCTTTCACTGGAAACAACAATTGCTTTTTAGTCTCTCGTGCCAACGTCCAAAGAGTCTGGGCTCCAGGACCATGGATTAACTTTAAAGCTTTTGATTACATCCGAGCAACGCCGGGTTATACTGCTAGTATATATTAGGTGCGATTGGTAAATTGTCGCAATTATTTTATTATTTCAAATATTCTTTAAGCTGAGTCTGAGCTCCAGGACCAGGGATTAGTTTTAAAGCTTTCATTTCACCCGAGCAACGCCGGGTTATACTGCTAGTTTAAACTATTTAAAAGGCAATGAAAACTGAAATTCGTAATTATATCTCAAGCAGCTATAATGTGGTTAGGGTTAGGGTTAGTCGAAAAGTGGTCTGCGTTCATTAATAGAAGGACTTTTGTTTTCTTGCATAACACCGCATGGCTGCAGACAGAATGCATAATACCGGGGAAAACACAGAAAGTCTAATGCTATGTCTTACCTCGTTCACCATAACGCTTGATTTTTGCGACAAGAAATCATTAGCGTTTCGTTGTTGGGAAACCGCTGTCTATAGTGAATGCAAAATTCAAGTGTTCGTCGAAGATTTTTCACATGATTTTTGTTTTTAGTCAGTTGCCTTACGTGATTTAGGCAATCATGTCTCGAAAGAGACATGACTGACTAGGCAGAAGATTATCCCGCAGTAGTTTGCCTTTGCTTTCTGCGGTAGACTAGTTGCCAGCCAAGGCTATAGAACTCAATCTGTCTTTTTATTTAAACCATAACTGGAGAGACGAGACAGATTGATACCTTTCCCAATGGTATTTGTGCGTAAGTGCATGCGAGGAAATCAACAGGGATTCGAACTCTGCTCACCACGTTGTTGTTTCGACTTGATATCCATTGCACCGTAACGCACATGACAACTTGTAGAATTTTACGTGAAATTGATCGAAGAGTAGACTGATAAGTGGCAATAACTCTTTCCAAATGATGGCTAATATATAATTGAATACAACTTATCGTAGATAATCTTTTGCAGAAGAATATATATATATATATATATATATATATATATATATATGATATATTTTGTTCAGAAACAAAAACGGAAATTATTATTATAAAAGGAAAATTATTTATGTCAAAATCCAATAGAAAGGGCAATAATCTCGTACTTGAGAATCATAATTATAAAAATTAATAATTTATATTTAAACAGACGCTAACATGTTTTACTCACACAATGAATAGTGAATTCTTTCTGTTCAGAAATGACTATTTTTCACGATTACCATTGACATATTTGCTAAACATTCTCGATAATATATTAAGTTTTACGAGATCAAAATACACATTAGATTAATCGCTTAAAAAACGATATAATGACTACTGCTTTATAGAAATTAATGTTCTTATGAAAGAAACGCTTTTATTTATTTTTAATCAGATTTACCTTATTCAAAGCAGTAAAGCCACTAAGACACAAAATGGTTACTTGGTTTGTAAGCATTAGAAATACTTATATGGAGGACAGTAGCTAGCGATTGACATTGCATTCAAATTTTTGAAGATTAAAATTGACTGGAACGCACAGAGTTGGAAGGGAGTTTCATAGGCAAGAATTGCGTGAAAGAAATTGTTAGCATATAATTTACGTTTACACCTAACCAAATCAACTTTAAATTGAAGAGATCTTGACAATAGTCTAGTACGGAGCTTTAATAAAAATAGTCAAGGTAACATTGCGAACAATTCAGCTAAATAAACTAAAAACGCTAGGAAGACCTTTAAAATACAAATGGAATACAGCAAGCATCTTCGTATTTTTCTTTTTAAATCATTTCACCCCAAACACGATAGGGCCACTATTGGTGCACAGGGTGTTACAGTGTGTGTGTGTGTGTGTGTGTGTGTGTGTGTGCGTGAGAGAGAGAGAGAGAGAGAGATAGAGAGAGAGAGAGAGAGAAAGAGAGAGAAAGTACAGGAGATATCGAAGAAAGAATAAGGGGTATACCACTATTTACAAGAGAAACGTTCATTAGTTCCACCCGTTTAGGCCTTCATATCTAAGAACCCTAATGCGAGGTAGCCCACGACAAATCATCAACATTCTCTTTGTAATGCTTTGATAAGAGAGAATTGCCATTAGGAATGAGGCCAAATCTTGTTGAAAAACCGTTTACGTACAATGCTAACCAATGTTGAATCTGGATATTACCTAGAATTTAAATTGGAGGTTTGTTTAACGGCAGATCAACCTCTGGGTTATTTAATACCAAAAAAGGTAGGGTTTTAAAATATTTTATAATGTTCGCTTATAATGAGAAAGTTGATTTTGTCAGATTTTCATTAAATATTTTTATATTTTAGAAAACTGTGAATGTCTTCTCGTTTTTTTATTAAAAAATGTATTGCTCGTAATATTTTTCCTTCAAAAATGTATCTTTTTCTATAAAAGTATTTTTATACTTTCATAATTTGGAGGTTAACTATTTGCCCATAGCTGGGACCCTAACAGGTGTTACCACTCTGGGTGGACCTGGGAACAACAACAATGAAGAGGTGGTTCAAGCTCCTCACAACCTCCCAATCAGAGGCTTTGCTGCCGGATCCAGGTAACCGTCATACCCAGGACATAGACAGTATTTAGAAAAGCAGATGCTGTGAGTTTAGACGTGTATGTGGTGTAGTGGATAACTGCTCGCAATTGAAAATCAAAAAATCCGGGTTCTAATTCTTGTCTGCTTTGTTATTTTCATTTACGCGCAACATCTTGGGAAGGTATCCGTCACTTCTCCAACTAAGGTAAATTAGTAGAATATGCATATTTAAAAAATTGACTATTTTCTGAAAATTCTTAAAAGCTAAAAATATTTTATTATGTAAATAAACTGAAAAAAGTTGATAAAGAGGAAATAGAAAATAAATCAGTTACTCTCAGGAAGAAAAATATTTTTTAAAAAATGTGACCATCGAGAAATTGACTTCCCGATCGATACAATTTTAACCACTTCATGTTTAGAGTTACTTGCTGTCTTTTCTACCAATTCCCTACTTCATATATGTTCCTCTGACGTTCAAACAACAACCTATTTCAGTAAGCCTCGACATAGCGTGGCTCTTGGTCGTTGTATTGTGTGAACTGTTAGTAAAACAAAATTGCTTAATGTTTCCTACTTCAAGGCGTGAATCACTCGTCAAAATTATGAAAACGTGAAACAAGTCTAGACTTGACTTAATTACATAGCAGTGTTGTATAGATAAAGTAAATAGCGAAAAAATCACGAAAAGTTAGTGACTCAACAACAAGTAAGTGTATATATAAGAGTTTTCTATTTCAAATCATTTCCGATTGGTTTACCTGAGTGACAAAAGGTGACTCACAAATTCTGATCGTTAACAATGGGCCCGTTCTACCTGTCTGAGCGAAGGTACCGCCCACTTGAATAATTGAGTAAGAATGATGGCAGAAAATATTAATAGACACGCAGGATGTGCAGGGCATCCATGCGTGCTACTAATTACTGTATTGGCTGCATGATCAGCTGGGTCACACTTGACTGGACCTGAAGAATGATTTCACCGAAGCAGTCAGGCTGAGAATAAAAGAGAACAGATGTAAAGATTGATAATCGATCACTTTATAGATATGCCTCCGCCTGCCTTTGGTGATCCGTGAGCTTATTCAGGAAAAAAGAGGGTGAACAAAAGAAAGAAAGAAAGAAAGAAAGAAACAAGTGAAATAATTACGTGTAAAAGAAAGAATGATAAGTTAATTATTGATTAAATATGGGAGATGCAGAAAATATAAAAATAATGGGGAAAAAGAAAAATGTGAAACGGTGTGAGATAAAGAAAGAAAGAAAGAAAGAATGACAGAAAAGGGCGGGAAAGAAAGAAAAGAATATAAAAGAGAAGAAAGAGAGAGAGAGAGAGGAATAAACAGGTGTAAGAGAAAGAATGGCAAGATAATGACTGATTAAAAAGAAAGATGTGAAACGATGTGAGATAAAGACAGAAAGAATGAATGACAGAAAAGTGTGAGGGAAAGAAAGAAAAAAGAATCGAAAAAGAAAGAAAGAGAAAGGAATAAACATGTGTAAAATAAAGAGAAGGTAAGTCAATGATTGATTAAACATGGGAGAGAGGGAAGGTTTAAAAATGATGAGGAAAAAGAAAAATATGAAATAGTGTGAGATAAAGACAGAAAGAAAAAAGAATAACAGAAAAGGGCGGGAAAGAAAGAAAAAGATATAAAAGAGAAGAACGAGAGAGAGACGAATAAACATGTGTAAGAGAAAGAATGGTAAGTTAATGATTGATTAAGAAAAAAAGATGTGAAACAGTGAGAGATAAAGAAAAAAGGAATCAAAAAAGGAAGGAAAAAAGAAAGAAAGAGAAATAAATACGTGTAAAAGAAAGAGTTTTAAGTCAATAATTCATTAAACGTGGGAAATACAGAATGTTTAAAATTGATGGGGAGAAAGAAAAATATGAAATAGTGTGAGACGAAGAAAGATAGAAAGAATGACAAAAAAGGGTGGGAAAGGAAGAAAGAAAGAAAAATTATGGAAGGATCACAGATAAAGATACGATTTGATAGAAAACTTAAAATGGTAAGAGTGGTAAGTCAATGATCAATTAAACATGGGAGATAAAGATGGTTTAAAAATGACGAGGAAAAAGAAAAAAATGAAATAGGGTGAGATAAAGACAGACAGAAAGAAACAATGACAAAAAAGAGCGGAAAAGAAAGAAAAAAGAATATAAAAGAGAAAAAAGAGAGTGTGAGAGAGGAATAAACAGATGTAAGAGAAAGAATGGTTAGTTAATGAGATTAAAAAAGAAAGATGTGAAACCGTGTGAGATAAAGAAAGAAAAAGAATCGAAAAACGAAAGAAAGAAAGAAAGAAAGAGAAAGAAATACGTGTAAAAGAAAGAGTTGTAAGTCAATAATTCATTAAAGTTTAAAAATGATAAAGAAAAAGAAAAATATTAGATAATGTGAGTTGAAGAAAGAACGAAAGAATGAATGAAAAGGGTGCGAAAGAAAGAAAGAAAGAAAGAAAGAAAAATATGGAAGAAAGACTGATAAAGAAACGGTTTGATTGAAAACTGAAGATGGTAAGAGTTAAATTGTAAGTAAAAATGGCAAGAGTTAAATTGCAAAATGGTTAGAGACAAAACTGAAAAAATTCGTTTGGAAATGCTGCAAAATAAATAAGAATAAATAAAGAAATTTGTGTTGTTGTGTAGTGGATATCGGCTCGAGACGAGAAAGCCGGGAGCCGAGTTCGAATTCCAATTGAATTCGTTGCATTCACTTGCGCGCAAATACACTTGAAAATATATTAATCCGTTTCTTCTCTCCAGTTATGGGTTAAATAACAGGACATATTGGGTTCTATAGCCTTGACTGACAACTAGTCTACCGCAGAAATTAATGACAATCTACTGCAGGATAATCCTCTACCCAGTCAGTCATGTCTCTTTCGAGACATTATCGCCTAAGCGTGTATCACTTATGGTCAGTGACTGAAATAAAGAATTCGTACGTTGTTTTATTTAGCACAATTTTTAAATTCTTCAATAACTTTTCAATTATTTAGTCCTTCCGCGTCACCCATTTTTGTTGTCTGCTGATATTCTAAGCGAATCATTGCATATAATTTTTTACCTAACTGCCGTGAAATGATAACCAGCCAAATTTCTTGCAGAGAATTAGAAATTAATTTCATAGTGAGTTTTCACATAATTTAACCACGCCAGGATAAAATTAATATTAATCAATATCTTGCTGTCTTGCTAAAATGATGATTTACAAGCGTAAGTTGACTTTTAGTGCTGCTCGAATCAATCTGATCCTCACTGGTGATTATTTTTACGAAATTTTTAAAGATCATTAAAAAGATTCGCCTAATATTTATTTGTTTATCAGTAAGGGCATAACAAATGAACAGCCAGAGATACTAACAACAGATTTTCTGTTAATACAGATGGAACCAGACAAAGAAGCATATTAAGCTTTTGAAAAATTCTGAAACTATAAATAATAGCTAGTGAATTGACTTACAGTAAAAACATATTTCCAAATTAGACAATTACTTTGTGTCTGAAAGGTGGGTTAAATTCAACTCTAATCTTTTTTAAATTATCTTTTATTGGTCCCGAAACTCCGAACCATTTTTTCTTCTATAGCTAACGAAAAAGTATTCTTATACAATGGTTTGATAGTTATTATAATCTAAAAATTTATATCCGTAGAAATTTGCTTTTAAACACTAATATTGTTGTTAGTTTGAGCTGATGATAATTAGGGAAGTTACTATACGACACTTATGTGCACTTTACAAGGCAGCATTTATGACTATTTTACGAAATCAAGAAACAAAATACGCATTTTGAAAACTTAGCTCACACATATGGTCGTAAGGGTAGAACCTCAGAAAGAATTAATTTTTAAATATATTTCAGTCCTCGATGTTAATGCATAAAGATTCACTAGAACATTTAGTTTTTAGATAAGACTGTAAGTAATGTATAATAGTTTTAAACAGAATCTATTATTTTAGGTATAGCTTATGAGATGATTTAATGCACGGTTATCTTTGAGAGAAGAGAGGGCTACGGATTAAACCCACAAAAACCTGAATCAGAGCTCTTAAGATGCTTAGAGAGCTTAATGAATTTTCTTTACGGGAATTTTTGCATCTGTATTTGGACCAAAATCCATTGGTATACACTGTCCACTATAAACGCCCAGAAGAGGAACTTGCAATAGTGGCATCCAAAGATCTCTGTATCTCTGCCCAGAATTATAGAGCTGATAACTCAACTGTACATTTTGGAAGTGGAACGATGCTAACCGAATGTCAGGCAACGGTCTGCGACAGAGCGTGCAAACCATTTCACAACGTATCAAGACGTTTTCTGTGCTTTGTTAAAACAATCGTAAGTTGAAATTCACCATTATACGATGAGAAATAGCAAAGAATGGTGAAAGAAAATTTTATGGTCAATGAAAATATGTGCTAGTCTTTGATCTGGAATAAGTACCGTCCAGAACTACGTTTATCTATCTAAAACTTTCTGGCATTCTGGCTTTACTTTCTGCAGTAGACTGGTTATTTTTTCTGATAAATATCGAAAATCGATAATCGAAAAAATTCGGTTATAGGACTGGTCCGATTTTAATCAAATTTGATACACTCATAGACAAAGACATCAGAAACGATATTCAGAAGTTTTAAGGTTGCAGTTCTTACAATAGTACAGAAAATCGATAATATATATATATATAAGGCAAGATGTTTGTGTGTGTGTCTGTTTATCTGCCTGTATGTCTATTTTTTCAGCCCTTTTATTTTAGTTTTTGCTTTGGGTTTGGCTCTAAATAGGTATAATTATAGTTCTTAGTCTCAACCATGATACCATTTACTCAGAAGACTTGTTTAGCCTTCAAAATTCAGTTTACGACGAAAAAAACGTATTTGATATCGATAGCAGGAAATCAAAATTTGACTTACATCCATTCATTTTTCTTTCAGTCTACGGTTTCGCATTAATTAGAAACAACTATTGCTTTTTAGTCTTTCATGCTAACGTCCAAAGAGTCTGAGCTCCAGGACCATGGATTAGTTTTAAAGCTTTCGTTACACCCGAGCAACGCCCGGCTATACTGCTAGTATATATATATATATATATATATATATATATTTGCGACACGGATATTTCTATGTTTCGAGATCACTATCCCGTCAGCTGGCGTTGTTAGATGTGTGTTGTGAAATTGATTTACATTTAAATACAAGAAACAAACCGTTTCTTATTTATGTATGTGGAAAGACATAAAATTTGTGTGTATGTTCCTTTTAATTAATCAGAATAATGATTCACTTTGAAATTTGGCCTCTAGTTTCTATTTTTCGGGAATACATATTTTCTTTTTTTCTTTTTTTCATTCCTATCGGTCAAAGTGTCAACCTACTTCTAACCTAATTTGATTTTTCTTTCTTCTTTTCCTTTTGATTAATTCTCACTGGATCCTGTTACCCTTGATGTATTACCTTTGATTATATTATGCTCTAAAATATTTATTGTATTGAGCACATTTTATAAAAAGTAAAAGTCTTGTGTCTTCTTTACCTCAATATATATATATATATATATATATATATATATATATATAATAACTAAATAGACTCTGTAAGTATGCAGGCCGTAAATTTATACTAAAATAAACTTCCGAAAAAACAACTAACAAACAGAACCTAAATCCGTTACAATCCGGTGTACTAAGACGTCGGATAAATGGGGAAAAAAAAAAGAAACCCGCGGAACAAGAACAAAACATTCAATACTCCGCAGTAAAGAAAAAAACCCAAACGGAACCAAACACAAGAAAAAGTGCTCAATACAAAGTACGAAAGAAAAGATACAATAGTAGAGCAAAAACATATATATATATATATATATATATATATATATATATATATATATATATATTAAAAGAGATAATAACTATACTCGTGTTGAAAAACCTTCTATAGATCTACGAAGAATGGAAAAAAAGTGTTTTAAGAAAAGAAAGAGCTAAGTACATGAACATCAGTGAAAAGACTTTAGCCCGAGTCAGCACGTAGCCCAAAGTAAAAATCCCGATACGAGTAATTGACTAACAAAAAAGCCCTCAATACTTAGGTAGAGTGGAATATGTAGAGTATACCTAGTGAGTCAGACAGACCTACCTAGGTTTCACCTAAACGGATCGTCAGGGAAAGCTGGTTAGGTAGGCATGTCTAGCTCACTAGTTATACTTATATATATCTTAATGTAGATTTGGGCAGCAACCATTCTTTTAAATATCTTATGATTTATGCTCAATGTGGCAAGCAGTGGCCGATCCTTTTCTTTATTTCTTTTCTTTATGGGTGATGAGAATTGAAGTTGAAATATTGTCCGGTGAATGCTGCCTAGCGATATACGGATGTCTTGAACCAATTCTCTGTTCGAGATATTAGTACATCCAGGAATATTAATTTGCTATCGTTTTATTTTTTCATTGTGAACTCTATCGATGATCTTATTGAATTCACACGAAACAGTAATAGCTGGACCCCTTCTTGGTATGAACAGTGTATGAAGTCGTCATCAACGTATCTCAACTATAGTGTTGGCTTTCGTGACTTGGATTCTAATGCCATCTCTTCGAAATATTCCATTTATATGTAAGCCAATAATGATGATAATGGTGAGCCCATTGCTAAGCCTTCATGCTGCCGATATATGTCTGATGCATTTGTGGCAGGGGTGACATCACTCCTTAAAAGGTAATAGTGATGGTGAGGTGGTATATGCGGTAAAACAGAAAACACCAAGTGAAAGAGATGCGTCTTAGAATAACCAAGATGTTGATATGCTGTAAAGTCTTTCAAATGTTAATGTTCAGAAAGTTAACTTAGAAATGCAATCTTTTGTAAGTGTACAAAGAATATCAGATTACTAATGGAAAATTACTGGAACAGTAATAATTTGTAACTTTTAAAGAGAAATGGATTTTGACACTTTACGAATTGATGTTAAAACTAAGGATGTTTTTATCTATAACATGTTTTAACAAAAATCTCTGTAGTTTACAAAAGAATGGGAGAATAATTAATAGCAAGATTTTAAAAATAACAAATTGTTGTGAACCTTAAAAAGCAATCGTTTAAAAATTTATTGTCGGAGGAGTGTTTTACTTTGGTAGTGTGTCAGTACGTTTGCGCTAGAAAGACAGATACGTCACGTGTGGAAAACGTGAGGCCGGTTCTCCTAATAAAAGAGGCGAGCAAAACGAAGACCAGGGAAGCAGGAGTTAGAGTTCAACTGTCTTCGAATGCAGTCGAACTGAGTTGAGAGACGACAGAGATTGAAAGGATGCGTCCGCTGTGTGTTGCTGAGGCTGAGAAAGAAGAAACGGCATACCGTCGCTAACTTTGCCACTACTTCTCCTACTACTAATACTATTACTACTGTTAATACTACTGAGAACCGGAATGTCAAAAGTTATAGTAGTTGCGTTAAGAATAGACCAAAATGGATTAAACGAAGGCCACGTCACTCGTTCACCAAAATTCTTCGAAGTATTCCTCTTTATTTGGTTATTGTTTTTTTTGTTGTTTGTTTTTAATATATATATATATATATATATATATATATATATATATATATAACCTTTGTCCTTCTAAAATCGATTCGACTTGATTATATTTATTTTTCTGTTAACTTGATTCTCACTCGACGAAAACGAAGGTGAACCAAAGAGGGAGATTCCAGGTTTCTAAGATCTGATGACCTCTCTCTAGGATCAAAACACTCACAACCTTTCTGGAGGGTGGCATCAAAATGACATTAGGAACCGGAGACTTGTGTTTAAACTCTAATACTTTGCCATACTTGAACAACGGCCAGACTTGTGGGGTGAGGATACGGTGTTACACCTTTCTGAAGTGCTTTCTTTGTGTGCATCTCCATCATGTTATCTGGTGCTATACTGGTGCGTTCTCCTAAAGATGAGTACGAGGCCAGTCAGTCCCTGACTACTGATAGTGTCTCCACCGTTGGTATCTTGGTGAACAGACTCATCACATCCAGGCTCACCATGTGGTTGCATTTGATGGACGCGCCGGATGAAGGCCGGAGATAACAATGGCCGAAACATCGTGAATAGGGCAATAAAATTGAAAACAAAAGACCAAACAATCTAAATATTACCTCATCTCAGAAATATTGACAAATATTGAAGGAAGCTTTAATTAATATTTTATGTACTTGGCAGCATTAGTAATTTTTCCAAGCGCTTTTGATCACTTATTTAGCCATTTTCCGGGGTTTGCTTTTGACATTGTTATTTTTTCATAATGTTTACTGTTTAACCTGCATTTTATTTTTGTATTGTTCAGAATACGAGCATTTATTCCGAGTCTTTGCGAGTTGAATGCGGCTGGTATGTTTCTATTAAAAATATATATTAACACTCAATTTTCATTGTTATATAAGGTGATAGTTATAACAGGAGAGAGTTGTGTAATATACAGGACTCTAATAGCGAAACTTTTTCAGTAATGTAATTTCTATATATTGAGAAAAATAAAATCATGGAAAATAGCTGGTCTCCTATGATGTTTGAATTGATGAAATTTTCCTTATTCTAACATATTTAATAAAAACTGTTTAAAAGAATGGTTGGTGTCCATATATATATATATATATATATATATATATATATATGTGTGTGTGTGTGTGTGTCGAGCATAAGTTTTATACAGATATGTGCGTGAATGTGATTCGTATCTAGTGAAAACATCTATTCAGATACATGCATATTTTGATACGCATAAATATGCACTGCTCAAAATAAATAGAGGAACACTTCGAAAATATATCAGATCTAAACAGGGGAAAAATGATCTTCAATATTTTTTCCTGATAGTAAGAAGATGATATATTAGTAATAAAATTATGCCACATAATTTGAAAGCAATTAAAACGATCACCCTATAGAGGGGGAAACCAAAAACACCCCAAAAATAAAAGTGTAAAAATAATGCAGCAGACTGGTCCATATTGCCAAAATGTCATTTAAAAACTCAAAATAATTCTCAGTTGTTTGTATGGCCCCACGTGCTTGTACGCATGCTTGACAAAGTCGGCGCATGCTCGTAATGAGACGACGGATGGTGTCCTGGGGGATCTCCCAGATCTGAACCAGGGATTCACTGAGCTCCTGGGCAGTCTGAGGGGCAACCTGTCGGTACCGGATGGACCTAACCATAATATCTCAAAGGTGTTCTATTGGGTTTAGGTCAGGTGAATATGGAGGCCAGTCAATTTCTGCATCCTCCAGGAACTGCCTGCATACTCTAGCCACGTGAGGTCTGGCATTGTCGTGGACCAGAAGGAACCCAGTTCACACTGCATCTGCGTAGGTTCAGACAATTGGTTCAATGATTTCATCGCGATGCCTAATAGCAGTCAGTGTGCCATTAATTTGTGCGTCCATCGATGGATATGCCTCTCCGGGTCCATCACTGACCCACCACCAAACCGGTCATGTTGAATGATGTTGCAGGCAACATAACGTTCTTTATGGCATCCCCAGACCCTTTCACATCTGTCGCATGGGCTCAGATTGAACCTGCTTTGATCGGTGAAGACCACAGGGCGCCAATGGCGTAGTTGCCAATTCTGGAGATCTATGGCAAATGCCAATCGCGCTCAGAGGTGCTGAGCAGTGAGGACAGGGCCCCCTGCAGGACGTCGAGCCCCCATACAACTCTCATGGAGCTTGTTTCTGATTGTTTGGTCAGAAATATTAAAACCAGTGGCATGCTGGAGTTCATTTTGTTGGGCTCTGGCAGTGCTCATCCTGTTCCTCCTTGCACAAAGGCGCAGGTACCGATCCTGCGGCGGGTTTAAGAATCTTCAACGGCCCTGTCTACCTGTCTCCTGGAATCTTCTCCATGCTCTTGATACTGTGCTGGGAGACGCAGCAAATCTTCTTCCAACATCAGGTATTGATGTGCCATCCTAGAAGAGTTGCACTACTTGTGAAACCTCTGTAGCCTCCAGGTACTGCACAATGCTATCAACAGAAATGTTGATCCAAGATAAATTAAAATCTACAGCAGTAGAAAGTCAGTCAGTAAAAATTCAGCCAAAAGAGATGAGAAGGGAAAATAAGTATCAGTGGCCTCAACCATTCCTGCTTTAGGGTGTGTGTTATTGTTGCCCATCTGAAGCACCTGTTGTTGATTTAATTAACAGCAAAGCAGCTGAAACTGATTAACAACCCCCTCTGCTACTTCACTGACGAGATCAATATCCCAAAAGCTTGACTGAAAGGTTGCTATACTCTGATTAAGAAGTGTTTCTCTATTTTTTTTTTTCGAGCTGTGTATATACAGCGTGCGATGAATGAACTGTCCTCCGAATTAGGCAAAAATGAAAATAACACTGACATCCCATTTTCTTAGATATATTTAAAAAACTTATACAAAAAATATTTGGAAATACTAAATACTAAATATATTCAATAAAATCATCATTGGCTTTAACCACGGTCTTCAGGGAACTTCGAAATCTTCTGGATAATTTCCTTGATTAAATTGGTAAATACTGCCATTAACCTTTCTTTCAGTTTGGTGCTATAAAAATTCTAACTGCTTCAGTGTGCTCCTTTTCTCACAGATGGTGCCCAACTGACCTTACTATACTCTACAGTCGACAAAATAAAAACATAAAATGCGCATGCGTGAAAGTTACAAAAATATATAAAATGACGACAATTTATTCATCGTATCTTGCATTTAATCAGACGCACACGTATATATGTTTACATGGAAATATGTATGTATTCATAAGACTTGTCATAATATTTAACTTATCAACTGAAATATATACCTAGACACTCTGTGATGCACTGCCGTATAAGTATGACAGAATCAGTTCACAACCGCTTTCAAACATTTACTTTCCCCTCTGCTAAAAAGAAAGTTCAAAAACACTCACGTATAGTCGTACTCTTTTGAATTATTTTTACTCACAACTGGAGCAAAACGATTTTCTTTTTCCTATATTATCTTTACTTTTTAATTTGTTTTCTTTTGTATATTTTCATATTGATGTATTTCGTGCACCTCTTCTAGATGTGTTCGAGGTTAAACGGAAACTGGCATAGGAGACACGCATTTGACAGCTGAATGTCTCGGCTGTCTTCTCTGGGAAATTCAAAGTTTCGCTTCAGCAGTCGCTCCAGACATTGCGCCCATGGGTCCAAGCTAGACACGGATATGTTCTCGAAGTTGACGAGCATAATTATATCAAACATGAACCTTTCAATCTAAACTTATTCTCTAGCACATACCATTAGCATATTTTTTATTCTGTTATTAACCGCCAATCGACAGTTGAGTGACTTTATTATGCCTAAGATTATTTATAAAATTTGATCTGTAACGATGGGTTAGACTATGCGAGAATTAAATTCCGTCTGGGCTGGGCGGCCAGTTTGAATTTGATTAATCAACTGCGACCACAAAAGTAATCACCTGAAGACAAATTATTATTCATTGTTCATACGAATTTCAAACACTGAATTAGGGACTTTTAATTATTTTTGTATGCTATTTTTCACCTCACTCCGCTAAAGATTTCCAAAATCTACTCATGTAGTGCCACTGAATATTTTTGGTGGTGGTGGGGGAGAAGTGATTTAAGGTTTAAATTGATTTGTTTTTTACGTCATATAACTCTTTTTGCAAAGTTAATGCAACACAGAGATGTCAAAAAATAGAAAATTTCCAGTGGCATTTTGAATGTTTTGTTTGCTTCGTTTTGTACAATTTAACAACACTTATCCGGTTATTTAGGTTCAGGAAATATTTGTAGATTGCAAGAATTATTTTAAGATAATAACTCAAAGACAGAATTAAAGAAAAATTAAATAATTTTCTACGTTATTTTTCATTCCACCCGAAAACATTCCAGCATCTCTTCAAGAGTATTACTGAGTTGAATTTTTGGATGTAATATTATGAGAAATATACGCTTCTTAAACGTGTATCGTTTGTTTTTCTGGGAGAAAGCAAATCTCGTCATGGATTCTTACTTTAATCTTTAAATCTCAAAAATAATTTTTGTACGTTTCGATTTGTGGGAAAACAGCTCCGTTTGTTCTTCATCAGGAACATATCAAAATGTTTTACTCCAAATACTGAGAAGGGTATTGTTCTCTTAAAACTGGCGCTGCACCATCTTTAACAAATCTGTTTACTCTGGTGACAATTTGATGAATAACATTTTAGGTTTGATAATGTAATTTCGAAGTAAATAACATTGATAATTGATAGATATTAGAAGAGCCTTTCTTATGATCAATTTTAAAAAGTGAATGGTAGAAATAATTTTTGTTTTTTCTTGAAACAAATTTAAAATTCAATTTGCTATATAAATAAAATGTTGATCTTTAATTTTATTATCCAACACCATGTTAACAAATACCCTAATAATTTATGCACTGGTATGTTAAGAACATTTTTTTTATTTTGATAATGTGATTAAGATAAGTGATTCTTCCAAAGAATTGTTATATAAAGAATCCGTGGAAACAATGGCAGATGAAAGTTTTGAGTAACGTTCATGTAACTCAAATTGCAAAGAATTAAAGAAGTGTGTAGAAGACGATGAAAAAATTGTAGAATATAGTCAGTCAGTTAAGTGTCATAACTAATACTTACTTAGGCGATCATGTCTCGAAATAGACACAAAATTTTGATCTTTGAGTTTATAGCAAATCTCTTTATATTGAATTTTATTATGCAAAAACATGTTCCCAAATACCCTAATTATTTATGCACTGTTATGTTAAGAGACATTTTTCTATGCTGATAATGTGATTAAGACAAGTGTTTCCCTTGAAGAATCGTTATTCTTTAATAAAGAATCCGTGAAAAGAATTGCAGATGGAAGTTTTGAGATGTATTCGTCTATGTCATACTGCAAATAATTAAAGAAGTGTCCAGAAGAGGATTGAGGCAGAGTTACTTCCTTCCCTTGGTTTAACCAATGAAAAGGCGATATTTCTGGTGACATAATTTTTCCGTCTTCTTTATTTTGGTCCAATTGATTACATCATTTATTTTTTCCAGTTTTAGAATCTGTTTACAACAAACTCGAGAATTTCAGAATTTAACCTGTTTGGCCTCATCAAAAATTTGTGACAATCTAGAAACAATATTTTGGCTACCGCTTACTCTCTCACCAGCCGTAATGTTTCCGCTTTGTCACATAATGGCCGCCGATGCGATGACCCCGTTTTACCCGCTGCCTACACCTGCCAAATGTTTTTCAGTACACTCAGCCAGTTTTCAATATTTCATTTTGCAAAATGATTTTTACAGTTCATTAGCTGCGTTCATATTGCAACCGACGGAACATTTTTATTATCCATTAAGTTTATTTTTCTTTCTGCTCTCATTGGAAAATTGATCTGCACAATTTATAATATAACTAATAATAATTTATTTCGCTCAGTGGTGCTAAAATAGTGTTATATTTTTCCGCATGCGAAAATAGTGTTACAGATATAAAATTGTTTCTCATAGTTGTGACTTATACAAAAAATTAACAAATAATTATAATACGGTCAAAGATAATTTAAGAATTTCACTGTGAGTTTGAGTTTCCTCTTCCAACAAAAAAATTAAAAAAACTGCTAGCAAAAATGTCGAGTGTGTTTGACCGCTTATATTTGTGCATGCCGCTCACAAGTAAGAAAAAACCTTTTCTTATAAATCATCATCTATTCATCACACCCAATGGTACATAGGGCAGCAACGTTTTGTTGCTGTTTCTGTAACAAACTGTTTTTTACGGGGCAGGGTTGTTAACCTTGTGCCCAACCCCCAAGCCTGGAGGACCGGTAGACCATTCTTGGTCCTTACGTTTACAGCACCTTGTATTCACAAATAGTCACCCATTTAAGTACTGACCAGGCTCCATGTTGCTTAACATCGGTGATCGGACGGGAACCGGTGCATTCAACACGATATAGCCGTAGACTTTCTTATAAATAACTCGTGAAAATTAAAATTATCCTGGAATGAAATTTTACTAAAAGATCTAAAATAATTTATCTAAACCACCTGTATATTTATGTTCTTTGTAATTTCCTTGATGTGCAGTAGTCTGTTCAGATCCTTCGAAATTTATTTTGTGATGCCTCTACAAAGCTCTTGAAAATCTGGGACTAAACTTGGAATGTTGTACACATGGTCCTTATAACATAAGTATCCAGAAGATTGTCCTTAAAGTCTGTGCCTCTGATGTTTCCTCCTGGGTAGCATCTATAATCTATGCTTCCATCGCAGCAAACAAATTTCGATTTAAACCTCGCTCATCTCTCGTGCAAGCTCGGCCGCCATTGCTCACAGGTATTACTACTACCGGATTTTCCGGATCGCCGCGTCTGACTAAAATAGGCGCCAATTTGGTTTCTGACTCCATTATCTCAGTTTCAAGACAGATCTTATATTAAGTGATTTTAGGAGGTATTTTGAGTATGGGTCAAGAGGGAGACTGTTGAAAGAACCTATATCTATCAACCGGAACAAAAGCAAAAGAACTTAATCTCGACCTTCAGAGAACCCCTGCAGAGAACCCCATCACTTCATACATCTGGTCCCAAAACTTCCCGACTGCAACCCGCTTGGTTGATAGACATCAAAACTAAACCAACCAGACCAAATTTTCACCTAAGTATTTTAAGATATTTTTGTGTAATTTTAGCAACTATATCTGTTAAAATGTAATTTTCATTTTTGCGTAATTTCGACTACAATTTATTCAGCCCACCCTCTCTCTCTTTCTCTCTCTCTCTCTCGCTTTATATATATATATATAATTAGAGTAGATAGACTAAACTATCGCCCGGTTCACACTCCACCCACGTCTATTGAACAGGTGAAGAGGCTCATCCCTTGTTTCCTGTTTAGGATGCGGTTTCCGGTTTTCTCTTTTCCAATCTTTTCACTCTTTTCTCTTTTTTTTTTTCAATTGGAGTAGATAGACTAAACAACTATCGCCCGGTTCACACTCCACCCACATCTATTGAACAGGTGAAGAGACTCATCCTTTGTTCCCTGTTTAGGATGTGGTTTCCGGATTTCTCTTTTCCATTCTTTTTAACCTTACGTAGCCCCCTGCGCATCAGTGGCGTTATCGCCTTGCTTGGGGGTGATATGATTATATATATATATATATATATATATATTAAAAAAGGATTAATTAAAAGATGTTGAATGGCCATTTCGATATGAAGATCCTCACGGGGGACAACACATCACCTCAGCAATAGAAAAATCCTTTCAGAAACCCTATATATATACACGCGAAAAAATCGCAAGATCGCCAAGACCTACCGCGGTTTCGCACAACGGCTCGTCAAGGCCCTGACGAGCCGTTGTGCGAAACCGCGGAAGGTCTTGGCGATCTTGCGATTTTTTCGCGTGTGTTTTTGCTCTACGTCACTGCCTCTTGGTTAATCCTTTTTGGTTAGTTTTGTATCGAGCACTTTTCTTTCTTTGTGGTTCGTTCCGTTTGAGGGTTTTTTTTTCTTTGCTGTGAAGTACTGTATTTTATTGTCGGTGCTCCGCAGTTTTCTTTTTTTTTTCCCTCATTGTCCAAAGCTTTATAGCGGCGGACAATAACGGAGTTAGATTCTGCCGGTTATTCGTGGTCCTAAAAAATTACTTGTGTAAGATTTTAAGATTTGGATACGTACAGAGTCGATTTTATTATTATTATTATTATTATATATATATATATATATATATATATATATATATATATATATAGTTGGACTATATACATATATATATATATAGTTGTAAGAGTGTGTGAAGACAAAGTAGGTGAGAGTCAGTAAATTACTGGTAGAAAGGCATTTAAGCAAACTGTATAAAAAAGAAAAAAACTCCGAACAGAGGACGGAAAAGTTCGCCTATGAAACTCTGTTGTCAGGATGCAATCAGTTAAGTAATAACCTGATAGTTATATAAATTTTCTGCCTCTATCACTCGCTCTTTCTCTCTCTTCCTCCCTCCCTCTCTCTCTCTCTCTCTCTCTCTCTGTCTGTATATATATATATATATATAGGATTAATAAAAACATATTGTTTATTACCTGATTGATGCTCTATTAATCATTTGGACTCCAGTGTTTCGTAGATGTAGATTTTACACTTTTCCATTTCAATAATTGACTGCAGATTTTCTCATTTTCATTATTTTATATTAAGTTAAATTTAATTAATTCCTTCATACGCTAGTTTTTAGTGTGATATATGCACACACACGCGCGCGTGTGTGTGTGTGTGTGTGTGTGTGTGTGTGTATACTTGCTTACATGATAATCAAAATCTGAAGAAAATTAAATGCAGCATGAATCGTCAACTTCTCCCGCCCCCTATCTAAATCCTTTCTCTAACTCTTCACCCCTGTATCTCTTTGCGTACTAACGGCTTGGGTTGAGATGATTTTTTTTTTAATATTACAAAAAGTACAAGAAAAATTTGTCAATTAGCAGCTCTATTGTTTAGTTTCAGAAAGAAATCGATGATAGTTCTGTTGATTCGTCAAGACTTTTCATAAATTGATTTTAGATTTTCTCATTTTTATTTGTTTATATTATGTAAGAAATTAACATAGTTAACGTAGTTACCGGCGTGAATGTTTCTTTTTCTTTTTTCTGTCTGTGTGAATGTGTGCGTGTCGATATATTTCGTGTTATATCATTTTTACAAAAAATTATATATATATATATATATATATACGTTATTCTAGGGTTGCTCATATTAGTGAACACGCCCAGCTTGATATGAATTTTCTGAGGCGGCAGATATTCTTTGATAATAATTTTTGGCAAGGTATCGCTGACTGCAAAGTTTTCAGACCCTTCAGGCGTTACATAGATATGTAAACTACGGGATCTTGAATTAAATCAACTTCAATCAAGTTTTAAGGTATTTATCAACGGATTTATGCATATAGGCAAGAGAGTGATTCACGAGCGTATTCCATGATGTTGACACTTGGAAACATTATAATGCAGGAATAAATGCAGCGTACACTGGCAATATATTCTTTATATATATATATATTAGTCATTCACATTCAAGTCTGTTTCGCTGTATTACAGCTCATCAAAGTGGATAGACACATCCACTTGCTTCTGGTCGTGACCGTAACTCGACCGATTTGGTATCAGTGGGTGTCGCTACTTCCTAAGCCAGAAGCGCATGGAATCAGGGAAGTTAAATTTTAACATGTTGTATATATATATATATATATATATATATATATATATATATATATAAATGAAACCAAGCGTCTATGTGATAAGTTGATAAGTAGTCAAAGTAGATCCGGGTCTGCTCTGATTTCACGAGATGGCTTTTGCGGCACTCAAAGTCTATCATTAGGCTTTTCTTAGACATGATGAAGTTTTCGCAAAAATAAATGGACAATAGACGGACTGTCCAGCATAATAACGAAACACAGATAACTTCTTGAAAATACTGTGATTGCTTCTCTCTGAACAAAAGGAGAATGTAAAACCACATTGTGCAACACAATAAGGGAACTCTCTGTAACTCTTGATCAGATAAAACAAGAAACTCAAAATGACTAGTTTATCAGGCAAACCAAATCAAAATTTATGAAAAAAGAAAAACAGACTTCAGATATTTTTTCTTTATGCGATATGGTGAGGTAGTTCTCATTCTCACAATACTACAAAGAAGAATTATAAAATATTTTCATGCTGGTCATCCAGGGATTAAAAGGCCGAAAAACCTTATGCACATTTATGCATACTGGCCGAGCATAGATAAGGATATTGAAAATATGGTAAAATCCTCTAAAGGCAGCTGAAGCACCTCCAATCAATTTTGGCCCCCCCAAAAAAAGACCGAGCATCTTGAAATCATGCAGATTTTGCAGTTACCCGAGAGTGATTCTACTGTCATCATATAGTAGTAGATAGTTTTCTAAGTGGCTTCTAAGTTCTTAGACGTAGAAATACGAAAGTTACATTCAATTTTCTACATGAACTGTTTGCCAGATTTGGTGTCAGACAGTTGGACATATTTTACGTCTGGTGAATTTACGGTTTTTGTGAGACATTCCGGATTAATCATATTACGATTGCTTCATATCTCCTAAGGTCTAATGAATAGGCTGTGCGCTTCGTTGACACGCTAATAAAAGCTCTGAAGAAAGCTAGGAGCACGACCACGGCAGAAGCCCTACAACAGTTCCTTCAGGTGAATAGAATCACGCCCAACGACAGTAAACCATCATCATTTTCCACAGTAGAGGAAATGTTTAAGCATAAAATCAGGTCTGTGTTCGACAAGTTACTTTTTAAACAAACACAACTTGGTGAACAAACACATTTCCTACAAAATGCTACCAACCCGGAGAGAAAGTTTCTGGATGTTCCTGGATAATAAGTGTTTCTGAGGATTTGTGTACAATCGTCAAAAGAGTAGGAAATATGGTCTATATAATCAGTTCACTCACAAAAGACATTTAAATCAAATCAAGAAACGTCTGGGAGACGATGCTGACAACGGTTCTTTTGAAGAAAAAGAAGTGGTTGCTATCATTTACGATACTTTTGACATGATATTTTCGCAAGCGGCCCAGGCATAGTGCCGTTTATGGAGGAAAAGAAAAATTATGGATTTTCTCGTTGTGGATAAAAAAAATACTAAGACTTTTCCGGAGTTAATATTTGGGAGGAGTCGTTATAGTGATTTATCCTAATGACTCTGAGGACCAGACTATCAGTCACGCTAATAACTGCTCATTGGTATAAGTTTGTAGTACTATTTTGGTTAAATATATATTTTTAACTCTATTCCTTTATTTCCAGTGCCAACGAGAGCACAATATATATATATATTTTTATGGGGCTGGGAATTCATGTCTTAAAATGACATCTCGAAAATGGCCATTTCATATCTAAGTTTTATCTGAATTTACAGATAAATGAATCTCGCCTCGACCAAAAATCTGGTGTGCGCGACAAAGCTAACCTTGCAGCCGAGCTTGGAAAGGACCTCCAATCCGTAGTGGACTGGGGTAAGAAATGGTTCGTAAATTTTAATGCTTCTAAAACGAAGCTACTATCAATTAACAATCATAGACAATCGCACCTACCTCCTATTAGCATGGACCAGGTTTACCTCCCAGAGAGTAAAACACTACGCCTCCTTGGTCTCACACTTTCAGCGGACCTCAAGTGGAATGACTATATCGAATCCATCGCTAAATCCTTTGCTATGAAAGTCGGTTCGCTGTGCAGGGCCCGGAGGTTTTTTCCGTCTGAATCTATCCTGCACATTTATAAATCTACCATCCACCCGTGCATTGAATACTGTTGCCATATCTGGTCGGGTGCCCCTGCTATTCTCCTTGGGCTTCTAGACAAGGTACAGCGGAGGGTCTGTAATGTGGTCGATACCGATTTAGCAGACTGCCTGCAATTTCTCTCTCACCGGCCCGACGTGGCTTCCCTGTGTCTCTTCTATAAATACTTTCACGGCTTCTGCTCCGATGAACTTAGATCACTGGTGCCCCCTAGGTTCGAATTTGCACGAGATACTAGACTAGCAACTAGATCCCACCCTTTTACAGTGAAACCGATAAAATGTAACCGCAACTTCTACTCCAATAGTTTCTTTTTTCGCACTTCCCGACTGTGGAATTCCCTTCCACATGACTGCTTCCCCGACGGTTACAATCTCCAGGAGTTTAAATGTAAGGTCAATAGACACCTCCTAACAAACTAACTTCCATTCTTTCAAACACTCTTCCCACCCACCCAACTATCTATCACCCCCCCCTTCTGACGTTTCCTGTTTCTAACCACTCTTCCTATTTATCTCCCCCTATGTAGCCCCAAGAGCAATAGTGGCAGTGGAATGACTTGCTTGGGGTGAAATGATTATATATATATATATATATATATATATATATATATATATAATGGCACGTCCTCACAGAGCATGCTCTCAGTTTTGGCCTATATCGATGTATTGATGAACGAGTGTTCTCTCAAGGAGGCATTTGTCTCACTCTGTATATAAATTTTCTCTTTCGATCAAAGACATAATTGTTTGTCCGAGAATGCGTGCCTATCAAAATATAGAGACGTATGAATGTAATTCAAGCTGGTGTTTTTATAGATTTAAAAATATTCTCCCAGTAGCTTGAAGGCCTAACAGATGTATTAGAGACGAATGATGAACGAGAATAGTCAAGGACTGAATGTCATGATTAAAAAATAACTGTCCCTTAAACAAAAAAGTAATTGCAGCGAAGATCAATTTCAGACATGAAAGATGATTTACAAGCAAAAATCTGCCATATTGGTACGTCGACAATTGACGGATATCATGAAGTAAGAGCAGTAAACAAACACATCAACTAAGATAGGAAGGAATTTTCCATAAATATTGCCATTGGAGACACATCTGAAGATTGTCATTGTGACCCTGTAAGCAAAAATAGTATATTGAATATTGTAGTTCAGCTTATCGGGAGAAGGTTAAAATAAAATATTTACATCTGCATAGAAAATCTTACTCAAAATTTGTTTTATATATATATATATATATATATATATATAGTCATTTACTTAGAAATTTCGTCATAATATGTATTTCGGTAAACCTCTTTAAAAAAATATACAAAAACTCAAATAGTGCCTCCAGAATGTAAGGCTTAAAATTAGATCATCTTTAGCATGAGTACATTGTAAGGTTTCATTGTAGTTAACAAACTGCGTAAACGGTGAGAAACCTGATATTCATAGTTGTTGCACACTCCTGATATGGCATGTATGCTATTACACTGAAGTCAGATATTATTCAAGATCTTGAAAACTATTTTGAGACTTGAATTAACCCTCTCCCTTCAAAGAAAACTGCTGTTCAATGTGACAATGTTGAAACTACAAGGCACCACGTAAATTTGATCTCTATATTCCTTATGCTTCTTTCTTACTTCCTTACTTTCTTATCTCTCTCTCTCTCTCTCTCTCTATATATATATATATATATATAGTGTATAGAGTTAGCAGATAATTTTCTAAATATATACTGTTAAATTTAACAGACAATGAATGTCTATTATGTTTAATAATGAGCCGTTCTAAACATCGTATTTTGGCTTTAATTTCAGGTGAAAATAAAGACACAAATTGTCCAACATTTGGATATTTTTTTATTATATGGTTCTAAGCTTTCGGCTAACATGAGCCAACTTTAGTGAGGTTACAGGGACGTTAGCATGAAGACATCCATCTTCAAAGATGATTTTAACTTGTGTTGACATAAAACATTACTATGCAAGGATAACAGTCACCGAATAGAAGACGCAGTTCGTAATTGGATATTGAACGCCATCTACATTAAATCAAAACAACTCACAGAATAAAATCACATTTCAATCTTTGCACAACACATCACTTTGCATTTAGACATATGGTTCTATTAACATTTCGGTCTCTCACGCGGAATGATGTCATAGAACAGGACATTTACTAGACTACTTTATTTAAAAGAATTCTACTGCTGAAGCAGACAAAATTCTTGTAGGGATTTAATTTGGCCATGCTCTGTCGAAAACAGCTTACAGAGATTGGTTTACACGCTTCAAAAATAATGTTTTGATGTTGCAGCGAAAACGTTTGAAGACGAAGAATTAGAGGCATTACTTCATGAGGATTCATGTCAGGCACAAGATGAACTTGCAGAATCATTAGTTGATCACACAACAGTTTCAAAATATTTCAAATTCATCTGGAGGCTGTGCTTAAAACCAATAGTGTTTTATTGAGTTAATTTACTCATTACTCAGTATTTCAAGATATTTTTATATAATGTTCAGAACAATTTATGCATAGCATGTGTGTGTGTGTTTGTATATATATAAAACCTTGAATAAATTCTGTTTTCCAACAGATTGTGTCCCCAGAACGGCATGCATGTAGTTTCAGGTGGTAACGCATTGATAATGAATTTCTATAAGCAAGCTTGAAATTCTATGTATGCCATTTTGTGAATAACTGTTTTGGATTTCATATCAAAGAACATGGATTTTCAAGGAATTTTACTGCACTACTTTATTCAAAAGAAATCTGCAGCTGAAGCACACAGAATTCTTGTTGGAACTTACGGTGACCATGCTCTGTCAGAAATTACATGAAGAGATTGGTTTATATGCTTCAAAAATAATGATTTTGATGTTAAACATAAAGAATGCTCTGGCACATAGTAAAAGTTTGAAGACGAAGAATTAGAGGCATTACTTCATGAGGACTCATGTCAGGCACAAGATGAACTTGCAGAATCATTAGCAGTTACACAACTGCATTCTTTTTGTAAGATTTGAAACCGAGTGACGTCGAATGGCGTCTTGTCACTTGTGAACTGCTGCTTCGACGGTAGAAAAGGAAAGTGTTTTTTACATCGTATTTTGACCGGTGATAAAAAGTGGATACACTACAATAACACTAAGATTAGTAGATCGTTGGGTAAGTCTGGCCATGCATCAATATCGGGCACACAACCGAATATCCATGGTTCGAAGATTCTCCTCTGCATTTAGTGGAATCAACTGGGTGTAGTTTATTATGAGTTGCCCAAAACGACCGAAACTATTATGAGAGATTGCTATCAACTAAAATTGATGCGGTTATGCTGAGCCTTGAAGAAAAACGGCCGCTATATGATCATAGACACGAAGAATTATTTTTGCAATATGACGACGCGAGACCATATATTGCAAAGCGGATGAAAATTAAATGGGGAGTCATCCCCCACCCTCCGTATTCACCAGGTATAGTACCGTCCGATTATCACTTGTTCCGATCGATGACACATGGCCTGGATGACCTTCACTTTCATTCTTGGTTAGCCTTAAATTATGTGTGGTTTTTCTGACTTGGAATTGAAATACTGCCAGAATGATTAGAAGATGTAGTGACATGTTTCTTATTAATATTTTAAAATACATTTTTAATCAAAATCAACGAGAACTTATTCAAGGTTCGAAGATATATGTCTCCAACTTGACAAGAGGGTAAAACTGTACTTAGCCGACGAGAGGATAATTCTGTTAATGTCTCCCAGAGGACTAAATGCGTCGGCTAAGAATTGTTTTTCAGCATTTCATATTTTCATTTTGTTCATATTTTATTCATTTTGTTAAATAATTAACAGAAATACGCAACCCCACATATATATATATATATATATATATATATAAAATATATGGGATATTACGGAAAATCCCGAAGATTAACAAAATGGTTTTAACAACCGACATATTGAAATTATTTGTTTGATCATATCAATTAGTGGCTTCCTATGTTGATCGCGGTCGCAGGTTCGAATCCTGCCGAATGACGCACATTTTCGTACAAAATTTATCGTAAATAATCAGGCGGGTAGAAAAATTATACTGTTTCATTAAAAACAGAATATCTACTCAAATACGTGTACCAATAAAAAATAATGTTCAAACAAATATATATATATATATATATATATATATATATTAGTCATCCACAAAAAAGCACGTTTCTCTGTATCACAGCTCATCAGAAGACTTTGAAAAGCCAGTAGCATCTACACATCGTTAATTCAGTAATGGATTAGAATACTCTCAGCTATTGGCGTGTGTATATATGATATATCACACGCTAAAAGTCTGTCTCCTTCTATTGAGCATAGCTCAGAGATAGAATCGCCTACTGACGCCAATTCGGTCGGGTTTCAATCCTGGGTATAATGCAATCGGATGAATAACCATAATGAAGAGCTGAGCGAAACAAATCTGTGTGCGGATGACTATATATATATATATATATATATATATATATATATATAAATAGTCATCCGCAGACAGATCTTTGTCGCTGTATCACAGCTCATCAGTACGGTTAGATTCCGATTGCATTTTAACACAGGATTGGTACCCGACCGAATTGGCGTCAGTCGGTGATTCTACCTCTGGGCTATGGGTGTTCGGTAGAAGAAGGCAGACTTTTTAGCGTGTATATTATCATCATACACACCCAATAACCAGAGTGCTCTAATTCATTTTGCTAAATAAGCTATGCATACATGCCAGTGTAGCTACTGTTTTTCAAAGTTTACCATACTTCAAGAGTAGAGACTCTGACTGACACCAAATCGGTGTCAGTCGGAGTCTCTACTCCCTAAGCCTATGTATATATATATATATATATATATATATATATATATATATATATATATATATATATATAAGAGAGGTTTACCTAGATTTGACGAACAGCGTCCTTAACACCTTCAGATGAAATAAAGAGTGTGCTCTGGTCAGTTCACATAAATCCATAGAACAAGTCGGATTATTGATGAAGTGATCCGCTATAGAAGACGCGTATGTGTTTCGAATGGTATCACCAGATGAAAAGGTTTTGTTGAGTATTTTAGCAGGTACACTCTGTTTAGTTCTAACATCCAAACGAGTCCGCAACTACATTTACAATATAGATGACAGAATTAATATGGTGTTCTGGGTAAACGTCTTTATGCATATATGGAGAGGGAGTGATATTTTATTCGGACCTGAATAAACCCAGACGAACATATATTGGCCAATTTTAATAAACTTCTCCGCTTTTTCATATAATCTCCATATATATATATTTAGTGTATCGTGGCAGCAAATAATGTTCTAAACATATACTGTTAAATATAATGTCTATTATGTTTAATCATGAGCCGTTCTAAACGTCGTATTTTGGCTTAAATTTCAGTTGAAAATAAAGACAATAAGTCTCCAAAATTTGGATAATGATTTATTAATTTGCTTCGAAGCTTTCTGCTCACATGAGCCATCTTCAGAGAGGTTATTTAGACGGTAATACAATAACATGCACCATCACCGACGATTCTATTTTCTGTTGGCATAAAAGTCCGCTAGGCAACGACAACAGTTACCAAAAGTAACAAACGCAGTTCTGCAATCCGGTTCTATGACGTCACACCACGTGATAGCGTGAAATGGTAAAAAGAGCATGTATTGAAATACAATGTAACGTGTTATCTCCGGATTTAAAGGTGATTTTATTAAGTGTTGGTTGTTTAGATTTGATGTACATGGCCTCCAGTATCTGAAGGTTCCTCTTACTGTGTGTATGAGTAAGGATCACCGTATTGCTGACCAAAATCTGTCTGATATTACCTACATGTTTATGATTTTCAGAGAAATGTTGTTTAATAGTACTCTGATCAGAAAGATGACATGTAAGTCTACGGGAGAGCGTGGTTGTAGTAAAACCAATATATGTACTAGGTTTTTGATTAGTATCAGAGATGCAATCTCTGAATGGGCATGTAAATTGGTACACTACATTGATTTTTTGTAGAGAATTTAGTTTTACAAAAAAACAATGTAGTGTACCAATTTACATGCCCATTCAGAGATTGCATCTCTGATACTAATCAAAACCTTTAGCGGGCGGTTGCTGTTTTTCTAAGATAGATTGGTTGACAACTATAGGGCCATGTGGCTCCTGCTATGTAACCCAAAATTGGAGTGAAAGAGATAGATTCATGACACTTAAAAGAGCATTTGCGTATTTCAACACTTTATATTTTCTTCCATTTGTATACTTTGTACTGTTTTCGTCCCAGATCGATGTCTCAAGAATAAAGAACAATTACCGTTCGAACAATTGTCTAATATTACCTACATGTTTATGTTTTTCAGAGAAATGTTGTTTAATTGTACTCTGATCAGAAAGATGACATGTAAATCTACGGAAGAGCGTGGTTGTAGCAAAACCAATATATATACTGGTTTTCTTACTAGTATCAGAGATGCAATCTCTGCATGGGCATGTAAATTAGTACACTACATTGGTTTTTGTAAAGAATTTAGTTTAGTGCTTGAGGGTTATTAGAGACTATTAGGTCAATTGTTTTTACTTTTTTATAATATATAATGAGTTTAATTTGATTATTACTATCCACTGGTTTAACATTTCTACGTATTATGTTTTTGCGAGTTTTTTCATCTTGTTTGTACTTATTATGTATTTGGTTGCAATAGTAAATGTTAATAGTGTTATGTTTATTTTGATGTAAACCATTATTATTAATATTATCAATATTGTTAGAACTACTGCTAACTTTGTTGAGATATAGTTTAATTTGTTGATCACTAACGGAGTTAGGAAATCCATTATTTACAATTGTTTAATCATTATAAAATATAGATTTGGAAGAAGATATCATTTGTGTGCTTTGAAGGAAGTTTTTTTATGACAGCTAACTTATATCGTTGGGGGCAATCACTATTATAATTAAGAAGACACGAATTTATGCTAGTTGGTTTCCTATATAGAAAATTAGTAAATCTATGTGTGCTAGAATCAATGAAAACATCAAGGAATGGGATTTTATTATTAATATTAAGTTCTAATGTAAATTTGAGGACGGAGTGACTCTCAAATTTGTTTTTAAGATATGTAATTTGATCGATATTCTTAGCTAAAACAAAGATGTCATCTGTGTATCTTACATATATAGAGAGTTTATTGTTGTCATTAATTATTTATTTTCTAAATTTGCCATATAATAATTAGAAAAGAGGAGGCCTAAAGGAGATCCCATCGCAATACCATCTATTTGTGTATAAATATTGCCTAAGGGATCGTGAAAGGGTAATTGTGTGGTGCATACTAATAAGAGTTTTTTTTTTAATATAGTGGGTTTAATATTGATTGATGGGAGAGTAGAATGGTTGTATACATCACGGATAATGATGTCAATCGTTTCATGAACGGTAACATTAGTGAATAAGTTTTGGACATCTAAAGATGCAATTATTTGATTGTTAGGTTTTACGGAATGGAGAATTTGAAAAATTTCGTCCGTGGAATTAATACTATATTTACCAGAAAGATAATGTTGGAGAATTTTTGTCTTTATTTTCAATTGAAATTAAAGCCAAAATACGACGTTTAGAACGGCTCATGATTAAACATAAGACATTCATTGTCTCTTATATTTAACAGTATATGTTTAGAAAATATATATATATATCCATGGTCCTGAAGCTCAAACTCTTTGGACGTTGGCACGAAAGACTAAAAATCAATAGTTGTTTGCAGTTAAAGCGAAACCGCGTAGACTGAATGAAAAATGAATGGATATAAGTTAAATTTTGATTCCTGACATCGATATCAAATAAATTTTTTCCGTCGTAAACTGAATGTTGTAGGCGAAATATGTCCTCTGAGTAAATGATATCATGGCTTAGACTAAGAACTACAATTATACCTACTTAGAGCCAAACCCGAAGCAAAAACTAAAATAAAAGGGCTGAAAAAATACAGACATAGAGGCAGATAAACAGACACACACACAAACATCTTGCCTTATATATATATATATATATTATCGATTTTCTGCACTATTTTAAGAACTGCAACCTTGAAACATCTGAATATCGTTTCTTATGTCTTTTTCTATGAGTGTATCAAATTTGATTAAAATCGGACCACTCCTTTTATAACCCGGTTTTTTCGATTATCGATTTTCGATATTTATCGGGGTTACCTCGACACAAAATCGAGCTAAGAACATTTGCAGACGCTTAAAGTACAACTGTGTAAATTTTCAAGAAAATCGGTTCAGCCGTTTCCGAGTCCATAGGTAACGGACACACACATACAGACAAAGATCCATTTATAAATAAGTTTAGGTAACTGTTGACAAATTATTTAACGTTCATTAGAATGTGAACATTAACCAAAATGGAATTTTCTTATATGTTGCAATGCCATGGTTATGCACGTGTTACAGCATGAAAAACTTTTCGTTTTACAAACATTTCAGAACATTACTACAGTATTTAAAGCTGATTCTATTATTTGACGTCTTGTGATTGTTTAATGAATATTGTCTCGAGAATATGTACTTTGCTTTTGTTGTTTTATTTGTGTAGGATAGTTGTGTTATCAATCATTATTTTAGATTTTATTACGGAAGATTGAGAAAAGAATGATGATAACATTTGTCAGCTCATTTCTGACATCGTTTAATTATAATGAGCGAAAGGGTATGAAATGATTTTCTTAAAAATAAGCAGACACAATGTTTGCAATTTATTTAATCTGACATATTCAAAAGAAAATTTGCGGCCTAAATATACAAATATACGTGTGTATGTGCGTGTATGTGTGTGTGTATGTGTGTGTTGGGTGAATGATACGTTACGTTTAAGCTTTATGATATGATATATTTAATAACAAAAGTGTTCAATTTCAGCGACATAGGGTGTGTAAATATAAAATGGTCAGTGAGGACAACACTTGGTGGCTATAATCTGTTTCATGATTGATTGCAATCATCACACACACACACACACACACACACACACACTTTCTCTCTCTCTCTCTCTCTCTCTCTCTCTCTCTTTCTCTCTATCTCTGTGAGTGCATGTGTGCGTGCGTGCTTGTGTAATTGTGTATGTGTGTCATATTTTTTAATTCCGTGCATGCCTAGATAGAAATTAACAATAAGAAAATTGACGTCTCGCATCCTTTCATATAGTAGTTTTGCCTATGCAATAAATTAGTCTGTGTGCACAACTCCAAGTGCGATGACTCACATGTCGTTCTGACTCAATATTAAAATAGATCTTTAATCTATGGACATATGACATCAAACAAATTATCACCCTAAAATCTTATTTTTTTAAATATCTTTGTGAGTAAATCATTTTGCCTGAAAGGTAAAGATTAAGGCGAAATATGTTTGTGATTTCTTTCACCTGCTTTTTTCTCACCTGCAGGCTCTGTTAAAACCGAATGCTCATACGATAAGGTCATCATCTAACGTTCGATGATGTCATATCGATTAATCATTGCTTACGATTTGCTACAGATTATGGAATTTCCCAAAGGAAGATTAGATAGCAAACATTACAGTGCAATCATTTTTCTTTTAAAAAAGCTCCTTCATATTCATGGAATTTATTACAATTCTTCCACCGTAAATTTTGCATTGTCAAGGTTATGCTGAATATCTTTGTGTTCAAAACAACGAGAAAGAACTGACTCTTTGAAAATGTCTCGGAGAAAGAAAAATATATTTGTCTAATAAATTTAGCAAACAAATACTTGAGTTAAAACAAATTAAAAAATGAATACTTGTCAATTCTTTTAAATTTCTATTTGAATTTCTGTGGCAAACGTTTATTATAATTCTTCAGACTGATGCCCTGTTATTTATTGTCGTTCTTTTGTTATTTTAACTTTGCAAAACATTACAAGGCAGCCATGAAGCCTTTGCTTCGGCCAGCCAATAAGAAGAAAAGACTAGCATGGGGAAGAGAGCAAAAAAACTGAACACGAGACCAGTTAATTTGATGCACATATTATTATGCAGTATTAACAAAAGAACCATTCTATTTTCATTCAGAATTATTCACTGGGGCAAAAAATACTAAAAATAATATGAAATGCATCATTTTTTCAAAAACTACGGTGGCGGTGGCTTTATAATTATGGCCGGTAGTATATATATATATATATATATATTATCGTTTCACCGCGAGCTAGGCATTCCACTGCCACTATTGCGCAGGGGGTTATATAGGGTCGGGGAAGTGATGTGAAAAGGCTGGTTAGATATAGGAAATGTCAGAAGGAGAGTTATAGACGGGTAAGGGTACCGAGAATGAGGGTTGGTGAGATGATGAGAGTGTTTGACAGAATAGATGCAAGTTAGTGTGTTAGGAGGTGTCTATTGACCTTACATTTAAATTCCTAAGATTGTAGCTATCGGGGAAGCAGGCATGTGGAAGGGAATTCCACAGGTGGGAAGCGCCAGAAAAGAAGCTGTTGGAGTAGAAATTACGTTACATCTTATCTGTTTCACTGTAAAAGGGTGGGACTTAGTTGCTAATCTAGTATCTCGTGTAAATTTGTAACTAGGCGGCACCAATGACCTAAGCTCATCGGAGCAGAAGCCGTGAAAGTACTTATAGAAGAGGCACAGGGAAGCCACGTCACGCCGGTGAGAGAGTGGTTGCAGCCGGTCCGCCAAGTCAGGATCGATCACGTTACAGATTCTCCGTTGTATTTTGTCAAGAAGCCCTAGGAGAGTAGCGGGGGCACCCGACCAGATGTGTCAGCAGTATTCAATACATGGGCGGATGGTAGAATTATATAGGTGCAGGATATATTCAGACGGGAAAAATTTCCGGGCACTGCACAGAGAACCGACTTTCATAACAGCGGACTTAGCAATAGATTCGATATAGTCATTCCATTTGAGGTCCGTCGAGTGTGTAAGACCAAGGAGGCGTAGTGTTTTACTCTCAGGGAGGCAAGCCTGTTCCATGCTAATAGGAGGTAGGTGCGATTGTCTATGATTGTTAATTGATAGTAGCTTCGTTTTGGAAGCATTGAAATTCACGAGCCATATCCTACCCCAGATCTGGTGAAGCGGAAATCGTACTGTTTGTACGAGAGAAGCTTGTGGGCCGTGAGATGCTGAATCACCTCGGTGTTGATATTGGCTTCGAAAACTTTGCCTAAGATTGGAAGGAGACTGATAAGGTGGTAATTTGCTGGGTCCGAGGGTTCGCCAGTATTCTTAAATGTAGGAACTACAGAGGAGGACTTCCAACAGGCAGGAAAGCAGGAAGCAGATAGGCAGAAGTTATGGAATTTAGAGATGACAAAGGAGAGTTCAGGGGCACATTTCTCCAGGACTATGATTGAGAATCCGTCAGCACCGCTCGCTTTGTGTGGTTCAAGTTTTGAGATTATCTTAGAGACCAGCGAGGATGTAATGTTGACGTTATTCAGTTGAGCCTTAGTTCCAAGTGGGAAGTCGGGAGTAGGTATTCCTGACAGACCCAGTGTCGAATTGATGGAGAATCTACGAGCAAAGCATGCAGCCTTGTCCGCAGAGGAGGTGAGGATCTCAAATTCATTGATTAATGGGGGTATTGAAGTCTTACTCTTGTTGAGCACGTTTTTGCAGAGTCGCCTGTAATCTTTGTCGCCGTACTTAGAGGATGCATTCCTTCATTCTGGCTGCAAACACCAGCTTAGTATTTTTAGTATTTTAGTATTTTTAGTATTTTAGTATTTTTTACACTTATTACGAGCTGAGGCGAAATGGCGCCTGTTTTGTTTCGACGAGTGGCCTCGATATAGCCGGAAGAAATGGTTCCGGTGGGCAATGGCGTCCGAGCAAGCGAGCGAGAGCCAGGGAGACGAATTTGATTTCAGCATCGATGCCAGCCTTAACCCAAGAGGATACATCGGGCTCACAGTCTTCGACGGGAAGACCGAAGACGTTGTTCCAGGAGACGTCACAGAGGAAGTCTCGGAAAGAACCCCAGTCTGCTCTCTGGTAGCAGTAGGAGATATATATATATATATATATATATATATATATATATATATATATATATATACTCTGTTTGAAGTTATACAAATATTTTAAATAACTCAAAAAGAACTGAACCAATATTTGTCAAACTTAAAATTGTCCATTTCTGCGATTAATAAAATATTTTACCAAATTTCTTGCCATTTGGAATTTACACAAATGGACTGACTGAAGTTAGTATGTACATTGAACTAATATTAGTTTAAGATCTCTGACATGTAATAAAATCAATTTTTTTTTCATAATATGTGGTGAAACATGAGTAAAAGAAAGGACATAAAACCGCTGAAACAAAGAAAAATAACATGGTTATTGAGTGAGGAAATGTCCACTTTGGAGACATCAAAGGAGCATTGCAGAGATCATGGAACGATAAAGAAGTCTGTTGGAACTAAAATTAGGTTGAGAACTGTAAGCAAAGAAAAAGGCTATAAGAAATTGCTTACTAAAGAGGAACATATATAAAGAGAATTTAAGCGAAACATACACTTTTTGCAGAGCTCAGATCTTTGAAAAGGCTGGAATTAAAGGAATCAAGGATGACAAAAGGTGTTGAATACTTTGTGTTGAGTTATGATAAGGAATATCGCTAATATTGTTGTTTTTTGGCAGTTTTACTGATAAAAGGTATTTTGCAAGCATGTTTTTTTATCGTAAAGTGTTCAATATCAGGATAGTGATAGAGATTAGATAGTTTTAGTGCAAAGAATTTGTCACTTTAACTAAGCAGATTCATGCTGACTTTAAAGGTTCGTTGCGACACTATCATGGTGCTTTCACTGACTTCGGCTAGGTTTCTTGCTGTTGAGTCACATTTTTAATGTCTGATTTTACTTTTACCTCTCTTTTTAAGAACGCTCACGTAACGGTGTATTTTTGAGCGCTCACTTGACAGTGAGCTTTTGAACCCGCAATTTTTAAAATTACAAGAAATAATTTAAAAATATTAATTACATGAAATTAATTTTAATAATTGCCTGTTCAAAAATTCTGACACGTGTGCGTTAAAAAAAAACACCGTTACGCAAACGTTCTTAAAAAAAACGCTAAACTATAAAATCAGTTATTGAAAATGGCCTGAAGACAACACTCATGGTAGAAACCTAGGTCATGTAATAACTCGTTTACAAATAGAAAATATTCAATAGTTCGACAATATAATTTTATTGAACACTTTCTCGTACAAATCTGCACTGGTCTAATTTTATTATGACCAAAAACTATGTAATTAAAATATATATATATATATATATACTGTAGGAAGGAAAGCCAATAAAACAATCGTACTAGTAATTGTTCGAACAGTAATTGTTCTTTATTCTTGAGACATCGATCTGGGACGAAAACAGTGGGTACAAAGTATACAAATGGAAGAAAATGTAGTGTTGAAATACGCAAATGCTCTTTTAAGTGTCATGAATCTATCTCTTTCACTCCAATTTTGGGTTACATGGCCCTATAGCCACATGGCCCTATAGCCACATGGCCCTATAGCTCTCAACCAGTCTATCTTAGAAAAACAGCAACCGCCCGCTAAAGGTTTTTGATGAGTATCAGAGATGCAATCTCTGAATGGGCATGTAAATTGGTACACTACATTGATTTTTTTTAGAGAATTTAGTTTTACAAAAAACCAACGTAGTGTACCAATTTACGTGTCCATTCAGAGTTTGCATCTCTGATACTAATCAAAAACCTCGTACATATATTGGTTTTACTACAACCACGCGCTCCCGTAGACTTACATGTCATCTTTCTGATCAGAGTACTATTAAACAACATTTCTATGAAAAACATAAACATGTAGGTAATATCAGACAGATGTCGGTCAACGAAACGGTAATCCTACTCATACACACAGTAAGAGTAACCTGCAGATATTGGAGGCCATGAACATCAAATCGAAACAACCAACACTCAATAAAATCAACTTTAAAACAGGAAATAACATTACATTGCATTTGACTAGATGGTTTTGTTGTCATTTCGCGCTATCCCGCGGTGTGACGTCATAAAACCGCATCGCAAACTTAAGAATTGCGTTTATTATTTTTGGTAACTATTGCCGTTGCCAAGCGGAGATTTATGTCAACACAAAATAAAATCGTCGGTGATGGTGGATTTTATAATATTTCAGTTTAAACAACCTCCCTGAAGATGGCTCATGTGAGCCGAAAGCTTAGAAGAAAACCAATAAATAATTATCCAAATGTTGGAGAATTTTTGTCTTTATTTTCAACTGAAATTAAAGCAAAAATACGACGTTTAGAACGGCTCATGATTAAACATAATAGATATTCATTGTCTCTTATATTTAACAGTATATGTTTAGAAAATTATTGCTGCCTCGATATACTAAATTTATATATATATATATATATATATATATATATATATATATATAACTGAATATATATATATAAATAAACTGAGCTCTCTAGTGCCCTCTATGTATGAATTTAATCGAGCCACAAGATTAGCAACTCTCTCTCTCTCTCTCTCAATATATATATATATATATATATATATATTCGTCATTCGCATACAAGCTTGTTTTGCTCAATCTCAACTTATCAGTGTGGCTAGACATCCACCTGCCTCCTGAAGAGATCAAAATTCGACCCATTTGCTGTCAGTCTGAGTCGCTAGCCCCTAAGCCATAGGAACATGGATTCAGAGAAGTGAAATTTTCGCGTGTTGTATATAAACGGCGCATACATACGCCAGTCACTGAAAGAACTCAATTCATTGTTCATTGCTAAAGAGTTATGCATATATCGCCGACCTGGTAGCGGTTCGTTTTCATTCAAATTTTCCTCTTAGAGTGTTCAATCATAATGAGAGCGTAATATTCGGCAGCAGGTTGTTAGCAATGATGGAAATAATGATTACTATCATTACTAACTTCCTTGAAGAGGCATCGTTCTTTTAATGTTGAAAGAAAATGTACAATTTTGTAGTAGATTGTAGTTTGTACATGTTCTAAAGTATAATTTATAGTAAAGATTCATTTCTTTCTCCATTTCTATATTGAACACTGTTTTAAATTAATGTTTTCAAAATTGCAATTATACTTCGTTCCTTATTGATATATATATATATATATATATATATATATATATATATATATATATATATATATATTTTATAAGCGTTTCACCCCGAGCAAGGCATGTCACTGCCACTACTGTGCAGGGGGGCTACGTAGAGTGGAGAAAGGCTGATTAAATATAGGAAATGACAGAGGGTGGGTGATAGGCGGGTAAGGATACCGAGAATGAGGGTTGGGTAGATGAGAGTGTTGTGAGAATAGTTGGGAGTTAGTGTGATAGGAGGTGTCTATTGACCCTACATTTAAACACCTGGAGATTGTAACTGTCGGGAAAGCAGACTTGTGGAAGGGAGTTCCACTGGCGGGAAGCGCGAGAAAAGAAGCTGTTGGAGTAGAATTTACGCTTACATCTTATTTGTGTGTGTGTATATATATATATATATATATATATATATATATTGTCATCCGCAGACAGATCTGTTTCGCTATATTACAGCTCATCAGTACGGTTAACTCCGACTGTTACACAACCCAGGCTCGAAACCCGACCGATTTGGCGTCAGTCGGTGACTCTAACCCTGGGCCACGGGGCGTTTGGTAGAAGAAGGCCGTCTTTTCAGCGCATATCATATTTCGCGCCCAATAGCTAGAGTACTAGAGTGCTAAAATTCCATTTTTACTGAAATGAGCGATATATATTATACTCAAGTAATATACAGAACTGAAAGGCACTCAAATTTTCATATTGAAAAGTCTATACAAATAGCAATATAGCAATAAGTGCTATGTTTCTTCAAGATGTGAATTATTAAGTGCTATACCTGATATTCTCTCGGGTAATCAGGTCTTAAATGTCACATTACTGACTGGGCAGAAGATTATACCGCAGTAGGACGCCATTACTTTCTGCGGTAGACTGGTTGCCAGCTAAGGCTATAAAACCAAATCTGTCTTGTTATTTAACCTAAAACTCGAGGGAACAGACGGATTAATATATTTTCCCAAGGGAGATTGCTCATAAGTGAATGCAAGAAATTCAACTGGAATTCGAACTAGGCTCCACGATTTCTCGTTCCCAGCCGATATCAATTGCACCACAATGCACATCCTTCATGGTTCTTATATCTTAATTTCTTTTGTTCGCAATAATCTTTGTTAATGTGGTACTTTATGTAGCATTCATTTACTTAATCTTTTCAAAAAGTTATCTCTCTGCTTTCATCTGATTATCTTGCCTCCTATCTTATTATGACGTTAGAATCATTTTATTACCTCTTTCCCCATTCATATTAGAATTCGTAATGTTCTGACCTATTTCTCAGCCATAATAAACAAGAATAAAGAAAGGCACGAGTGAGGCACTGAATTCGTGAAGAAGAATATGAAAGAAAACTTTTCAAATTCCTTAGATGCTAAATCCGATAACTTGACAGATATTTTGAAGTCTCACATATCTGCTGATCCTACCTGAAGGCATAGAATTGCTGATAAGAAGTCATCAATAATAAATAAACAAAAATGAATAAATAAACCTGTACGCGCACGTCTCTGCTGATGTAAGAAAATATGCATAAATAGTAATGTTGAAAAGAAAACGTGTTTATATTCATGTATATGTACACATTATAATATAAGAATTATTTAAATCTTTTGTGCTTGCCAATATAGACAAAAACACACAGAGACACACACACACACACACACACACACACACACACACACACACACACACATATATATATATATATATATATATATATAATAGGGGCTCGTATATATGCGCGTATTAAAAATGCATTATGAAAATTCCAGTCTGACCATTTAAATGGCGTCATGTTATGTAAGTTAAACTTAGTTCCTGCAATCGTGAGGAAGCCTGCATTAACCCTGAAGAAAAAAGCAGTTACGTAAATTTAAATAAAACACACAACTAGAAATGAAATAAAGCTTCATTCGAAAATACTAATTTAAAATACTGTAAAATGAAATAAAAATAAAATAATTATGGCAAATATTCCAATTAAAGCAATAATAAAAGAAAATTGGATATCGTGATTTGGTCTGTATTATTCAATCAAAAATGATTAGGACTAAACATGTTACGGATATTAACAAAGATTAACGAAACTTTGTTATAAACTTGGTTTACATTTTTTGACATTACGATAAAGTTCAAAGCAGAGGTGGTTATTACGATGAATTCGAAAATATTCTTATAGGCTTAATTTGACTTCGTTTAGACTATTTATATATATATATATATATATATATATATATATATATATATATATATAAAATTAAAATTAAAAAAGGATTAATTCAATGATGTTGAATGACCATTTCGATATGAAGATCCCCACGGGGGATAACACATCACCTCAGCAACAGAAAAATCTTTTCAGAAACTGGAGAAAAATCATTTTTTGGAATTTACCTTCCTGCTTTTTTCCTTGGATTAAAGTATCTGAATTAATATATATATATATATATATATATATATATATATATAGTCATCCGCAGAGGGATCTATTTCGCTGTATCACAGCTCATCAGTACGGCTAGACTCCGATTGCTTTTTAACCCAAGATTGAACCCCGACGGAACTGGCGTCAGTCGGCGCTTCTACCTCTGGGCTATGGGCACTCGGTAGAAGAAGGCAGTCTTTTTAACGTGTATATTGTCATTATACGCGCCCAATAGCCAGTGTGCTCTAATTCATTTTATGAATGAGCGATGCGTACATGCCAGAGTAGCTACAATTTTTCAAAGTCTACCATTCTTCCAGAGTGCTCAATCAGGGTGTGAGAGCGTAAATAGTCCTATATATAGAATCTGAACAGAAACCAAATATGTTGTTCACCCCTGACCACATAGCTTGTATCATAGGTGCTGGGAATATTTCTTGAGAATTCTTGGGAATATGTTTATTTTATTCAATATTATGATTTGTTTTTAACTTTCCGTTCCGCCCTCTCCATATATCCTGATATGTTAAAAAATGTTATGTAATTATTCAAATGAATACATTTTGTGATGTTCTTTTTTGCGTCAGAGACCATAAGAATGCAACTACCTAGCGATAATTCTCAAAGAGTGTGAGGAAAAGCGTCTTTTACGGAAAAGCAACTTAATTATTCACAACAAATCATATCTATTCGAAAAGAAAGTAAGGAGAACGCATCATGAAAAATATTTCTTAAAAGTGAAAAAAAAAATCTAATGCGTAAGAAATCCGTCTTCGTTCACCAGACAAGTGAAACCATTACAAAGAAAATATAACAACAAAATATAAGACAATATCAGACAATATCAAAGAAACAAGCAATGGGCATAATCCAGTAGATTTTTCATATACCAGAATGCCGTGAGTCTATGCAATAGTCAACTAAAAAAAAATCTATCTACAGAAAGTGGGAAAGTTTATCAATATTGTTAAGGAAAAATACAAACTACCAAAAAATGTGAGGAAAGATGAACAAAATTTAGATATTTTAATTTAATGGTAGTTTAATCAATACAAGGCTTAAGAACTACTCAATGAAAGATGGTACGAATTAGATTCTTCTAACGAAGAGAGAAAAAATTAAGTAATTGTCAGCTGACCGGACCTAGAGACTAACATTGTAGTTATCAGGAAAGCATGCCCCGAGGAGTGTGTTGCACAAAGGGAATGTTCTTGGAAAAAAGGTGTTTGTGAAACTTTCATTTTATCTAACGCTCACGAAGGGAATGTGGTTGGTTTGCCATTAAAAACATGGCATTGGCATGATAGATGCAAACGATGGAGCCATCGGCTGACGGAAATAAAGTGTCTATCTCTTTCATTGTAATAGTGATGAGGTAAGGAAAGTTTAGCAGCTTTTTGTCGTAGGTTGGATTTCGTTATCCATCAAAAATATGGCAGCGGAAGCCCTTTAAATTTTATTAACGTTAGTGATTACGGATTAGACAGAACCATTCCAGATATGGCAGCAATATTTTATTCTTTGACTCTTTTCACTCTTATAACAGTAGCGTTTTTCAAGAGTGATGTAATGAAACTACCATTTTGTCTGCATCTTTGTGATGGCGCGAATATGTACATTCTATTTGAAACCGGAAGTGAACTTTAGTTGCAGTTGGGATTCAATGTTTGGAGCGTCTTTGTGGGTATGGCTACTCGTTATGTTTCATGCAGGGTCCCTTTGTAGCAATGGCGCATTCATGTAGCTAATTGACATTATGTCTTGCCATTATGTAGGAAGTATTTCTTGAAGGCCTGTGTCGAAGGTATTTCCTGTCGCAACCTCTATTTTTATTCTTCTGGTGATAGACGGAAAATTTGAGTAAAGACGAAATTTTAGAGAAAATAAACTCAAAAAAGAACATTTACAGTTAGCATCTTAAAGAAACAATAGAAATAGATAATGAGGAAAGATGGCTTGGAAAATGTTATACTCACAGTAAAGTTTGAAGTGGGACAGAAGGAAGCACCTCATAACCTGCCAAATAAATGAATGCAGGAACACATTTTTTGAGAGACAGAAATGGTGTATCAAGATTTATGAGAGACAGAAAATAGCCAATATTTATTAAGCGCTACAAAATAGTGTACATATGCATACTGACAATGTTCTATTTAAGACCAACTGCAAAAAAGTGAATCAAAAGGTCATTATTAACTTTGATGCTGATATTACTGTATATATATATTTGGTAAGTTAGTTTTAGGACAACTACGTTTATAATCTTATTAATAATGTTTCATTATAATTCCTTATAACACAGGCATATTTCAATCTGTGATTATAACAAAAATAAAAAAGAAGTTAACCTAAATAAACAAACGACAAATTCTGTCTATATGTTTTTATATCTAAAAAACCGATAACTCTGGCTACACATCACTCGACATAAACATAATTTTTATAATCATATCGCCCCAAGCAAGGGGTTTTGCAGGGGGTTACATAGGAGGGAAGCTATGAGAAAGAGTGACAGGTTATAGAGGATGTCAGGAAGTGAGTAAGAAGGATGAGAATACTGATTAGAGTGGAGTGGACGGGGAAAGGAGCATGAGAGAGAGGATGCATCTTAGTGAGATAAGAGATGGCTACTGACTTTACATTTAAATTCTTGGTGATTGTCGCTGTTTTATACATTTTTGGGACCATAAACTCATAATTTAAAATCTGCTCTTCATTTGGTGCTTTAAAATTCGGCATTGGGATAGGTTGTCTGGATGAATGTGTGTGGATGGAATCGTTTAAAGATCAAATTTTAAAATAATTGACCAAAGGTGTGTTTTAAATATTTTAAAATGTATATTGAATTTAAAGTAACACAGAAGCATTGTGAATTAATAAAAATTTGTTTTAAATTCGATTTAAAATATCTCGAATTCTTTGTGAAATGAAGAAATATTTTTCTTTCTTCAAAAAGAATTGAATCAGAGTTAATGTTGGAAGCTTCCTGATGCAAAGATTTGAAGTTTCGCCGAAGAGAACTCAAATCAATTTAACTTGAAGAGAACCAGATATTTCAAGGAAGGAACCGTTATGAACTACATATGACAGTGAAAATTCACCAAGGAGAGGAACAGACACAGCAATTAAGAGAATATAACGAGCTTCAGAGGATGACAGTCAGACTTTATCAAGAAGAGAAACAGTTGCTGCAAGCCATACAAGAGCAAGATGAAAGATATCCTAGACAGATTAGTTGTAATCGCAATTTTTTGAGCTCGTTCAAACTGGTTTTCAATGCATTTTTGAAAATGACTATTCAAATCACCCAAATATATCTACTGGATCAATGACCATTCAGTTTGATACGAATATGCCTGCAAAGTTGAGGGCAACAGTCTGAACCATTTAAATAATATAAATAATTATAATACCACGTCTCAGTTATACGAAGAAATATTGAAGGTGAATATACCAACAAAGATGAGGGCAACAATCTGAACAATGTAAATAGTGTAAATAATTACAATATTTTCATTTCAGATGTATAAACAGATGACGTTGAAGATGAATATAGCACGAAAAATGAGGACAATATTCTGAACAATGTAATTAGTGCAAAAAATAATAACACTTCATCTGAAAAAATATAGACAGCTGTTAAAGGTGAATTTGACAGCAAAGATGAGGACAGCAGTACAGACAATATAAATAGGGTAAATAATTACAATATCTCATCTCAGAAATATAGACAGATATTTAAGGAGAATATGGCAGCAAAGGCGAGGGCAAAACTCCGAACAATGTAAATAATGTAAATGATTATAAAAACTTATCTCAGAAATACACACACAGATAATGTCGAAAGATCACAAATATGAGGATAGCAGTTCGAACATTGTAAATGATTACAATAGATCATCTCAGAATATAGAGAGATATTGAAGGTTATTATGGCAGTGATGACGAAGAAAAGAATCTGAACAATGTAAATTAGAAAATAATTAAAATACCTTATCTCAAAAAGATAGACAGATGGTGTAGATGGTGAATATGACAACAATGATGACGACAACCGTCCAAGCAATGTAAATAATTTAAATACTTACAATACCTTATCTCAGAAATATAGACAGATAATGTTGAAGGTGAATATGGCAACAAAGATGAGGACAACTCATATATATATATATATATATATATATATATATATATATATATAAATAGACACCTTTCTAGATAAGGAGTTAATATTTGATTTATATTTTGGTATTTAATACCATTGCCTGTGATAAGCTGTCGAGCCCAAATAAAATAAATGGTCCTGAAGGAAGCCACATTTGAATCTTTCTCACTGACCTTAAATGCTTTTCCTTAAGCCCTCGACTATTCTAAGCAAGACCAAGTTTTTATTCACAATTCTTTTCGTTTAGTTTATAAATCACGTTTAACTTGGCATTGTATTTTAAAAATACACGTATGCAATATTTATCCGTGATACGTAAGTGTATCTTGCATTGCGCACACACAAACACGCGTGCACACACAAACCACTTACAATGTATATGCATATTTTCAAAAATATAACTATAAAGTATAATACTTTCATCACAGTCACAAAAATCTATAAGAATGCTCCCAATCATACCCACAGACAGAATTTTAATGTTTAAGCAAAACGCTTTGCCAACCTCTCGACTTGACAGACTTTCTTCCCACGTCTGCATTCAGTGAGAAAGTCATCGCCATAACCAGTCGTTCAACGCGTCATTCTTCCCGCCATACCGCCACAGCTGATCACGGATATCAGTTACCTCCGCTTCTAAAATGATCCATACTTTTTTCCATTAAAAGGTTAAGTGCTGAAATTCACACGTCTGTCATTTTTCACAGTTAAATAGGCAAACCTATATTTTTCCATTTACGGCTCCAAGATTTTAAGTACTCAAATCCCCGACTGAATCATTTTCGATGCCAAATTCGTGGATTTTGCCTGATTCGGTTTCTAACACCCTCGAGAAGAAAATGTTAAGTGTTTGTCTGATTACATATAGAATATCTCGTTCTCTCACTTCTGTCTAACATTGAACTTCATATCATTATATTATTTGAAATAACCTCAAGCGATATCATATTATTGGTTTCTAAGAAAAGTATTTCTGTATAATTTGCTTTGAATGGAGAGATTAAATGTTAGATAGTTAATACTACAGCGTCTTAAAATAAACGCAGCTTCTTTTTTTTAGGTTCCACATTTCCTCAGGACGTATGCGGTCATAGCCCTCCCAATCTTCCACTTTTTTGTTTCTCATTTAAATTTTGACTCTTTACTCTAAATTTTGACACTGATCTGTAATCTATTGGTATAAATTCATTATCTTACTCCCCTTTTCCTCGAGTTATTCTAACTCGCAGTACACATCGAAGGCTTACCTCTTTTACAAATTTCAGCTCATTAAGGGTTTCATAAAATTCACCTATGACTTTTTGATGTAGGAAAATTCTTACGTTTCTTTCCACTGTTTGTTTTTATAATCACTTTACCCCAAGCATGGCGATAAGGGCACTAATACACAAGGAGCAACTAGAAGTGAAACAGAATCAAAAACACTGTACAAGGAATCAAAAACTTAATTCTAAACAGGAGACAAGGAATAAAACACGACTCAAGTTCAAAAGCCCAGGGGTGATAATTAATTTTGCCTTCTGTTTCCGCAGATGCTCTCTCAGGTTTTTAGCATTCGTCAGTAGAACCATATCCCTCTCGCTTTTAGCCTCCCATTTAGTTTGAGGAAATTGTTCAGTAATCAATGCTATTCAGGATATCTGAAAATACTTAACAGTTTAAAAGATTTTACGATAAATTTCAACACTTAATATATATATATATATATATATATATATATATATGGGATTTTTACTGGGCACACGGACCTGAACAGACATTGTTTACTAAATTTACATTAGTATCATTCAAACTAAAGTTCAAGAAGTTCTACCAGTGAGAGTGTGCGTGTGTTTGTATGTTAAGTGTGATCGCTACGCACATGTGTACACACTCATATTCACAAACATACACGTACGTGTGTACGTATGTGGAGAAAGAGAAATAGGCGTTAATAACTACATCAATATGAGATTGAATACTTTCAGTAGTGATTTTGTTTAAACATCCTCAACTACTACACAGTCACATGTAGTACATAGATTAGATTGATATAATACAAGTATATATATTGGGCAGTAAAATTTCTTTTAAGCATGTTTCATTAAATACGACCGCCATGGATGATTATATCTATTTTTTATTCAGTTTTTTAACCTTCTAATAGTTTTCCGTTTTTAGGAGTTAATATAAAAATTTTGAATAGTTTTAGTTTTGAGATGATTTGTCCAGTGATTTAGCCATTCGCAAGAGCGTTGTATTCGGTATATTTATTCTTCGTGGAGTGTACTACATAGCAGATTTTACTCTGCCAAGATTTTTGGGAAGAGTGACCGTTTTGAACATTCACGTTTTATGCGCGCCTGGGTTGACGTGACAGTATCTTCTCTTTTTAGAAAAAGTTAACACGCCATCTCGGCTACTGAGCAGTGTCAGATTGATAGCGTGGAATAGGCGTTAAGCAAATAGGTCTACTCAAATAATAAGATGAAGTTTGTGATTTAAAAATAAATTTTGTGCTATCAAGTAGAAGTTTCCTTCTTGTAAATTATCGATGAATAAATGCTTTTCAGTTGCACTTTGATTCGATAAGTGACATGTAAGTCGTTTTTTTAATAAGGTGGTTGCATATCCGATATGAATAACTCATTTGTGAAAAGAAACAGTGATACACTGAGCATTAAAATAAAATTGATACACTATATTAGTCATCGCTAGTTTTGATTTGGAGGCGTAATTTGGCATGGAAGATATATATATATATATATATATGTCAGATTAAATAAATTGCAAACAATATGTTCCCTTATTTTTAATAAAATCCGTTCATAATCAATAAAAAGATGTCAGAAATGAGCTCTAGCGTTGACAGATATTATTTTCATTCATTTCTTAAGGTACCCAAGTACATTTAACGTCTTTCAGAGGTCATTTTCTGGGGTGTGAGTTATAGTAACATATGTAACCAGAAAACTGCGTTCCTAAGAATTACTGTACATTTTTTCCTGCTTCAAATATAACGGTTGACAATTTGTTAGCGTTCATTAGAACGTGAAAATTATTCAAAATGGAATTTTTTATGTTGTAATGCCATGGTTATGAACATGTTAAAGCATAAAAACTGTTCTTTTTACAAACATTTTAGAATATTACTACAGTATTCATAGCTGATTCTATTAATTGACAGCTTAAGTGTTTTAATGAATATTGCTTTGAGAATCTGTTGTTTGCTTTTGTTGTTTTCTTGGTGTAGAATAATTGCCATCCAGTACTACCAAATATCAATCCGCGTCCTGGTTTTTTCCCAGTCTCACCTTTTCATATGGAAATGATACTGAAACAGACAACCATACATAATAAAACGTCGAAGAAAAAACGGCTGAATTCATTTCATTTTAACATCACGTGACATTGCACTACACATGAAGAAATTCTAAAACTAAAATATGCTATTAATCTTTTTTAATGATTTGTGAGCGTTTTTTATATTTGCCAACAGTGTTTGTTTATAGATACGTAATTTGGAATAAAGCACATTTCGTCTTTTTGCCTTGATAAAGTCCATTACAAGACGAAACGCGGAGGCGAGTTAATTTTTTTTTTTTTAGTCGTGTCACCCTAAGCAAGGCATTCCACTGCCACTATAGCGCAGGGGGTTACATAGAGGGATTGGGTATAGGAAATATCAGAAGGAGGGAGATAGACGACTTAGGATGTACATAGGGAGAGAGTTGGAGAGAGTGGGTGTAAGTTAGTGTGTTAGGAGGTGTCTGTTGACTTTACATTTAAACTCCTGGAGGTTGTAGCCGCCGGAGAAGCAAGCATGCGGTAGGGAATTGCACAGGCAGGAAGTGCGAGGAAAGAAGCTGTTGGAGTAGAAATTGCAGTTACATTTCATCGGTTTCACTGTAAAAGGGTGGGACCTAGTTGCCAATCTAGTATCTCGCGCAAATTCATATCTAGGGGGCACCAGTGATTTAAGTTCGTCAGAGCAGAAGCCATGAAAGCATTTATAGAAAGAGCACAGGGAAGCCACGTCACGCAGGTGAGAGAGATACTGCAGGCGGTCATCCAAGTCGGTATCAATCACATTACAGATTCTTCGCTGTATTTTGTCAAGAACCCCGAGGAGAATAGAAGGGGCACCCGACCAAATGTGGCAGCTGTACTCAATAAACGGGCGGATGGTGGATTTATATAATTGCAGGATAGATTCAGGCGGAAAGAATTTCCGAGCCCTGCACAGAGAGCCGACTTTCATAACTGCGGATTTAGCAATGGATTCGACGTAGTCATCCCACTTGAGGTCCGCTGAGAGTGTCAGGCCAAGCAGGCGTAGTGATTTGCTCTCTGGGACGCAAGCCTGTTCCATACGTTAAATACAGTTTTCCTCTTGTCTTCCTTTTCTTTAACCATATATATATATATATATATATATATATATATATATATATATATATAAAACAAAAATATAAAAAACGTATAATATAATGAAAAAAAAACTCTAAATATAAAAAGACGAAACGTATATGTAAAGCAATTAAACTTTTCTGTCGCTACGGTTTCTACCAATTAGGCATTGTCAGACAGTAAAATTTGATATTCTATCCCAAGACACTCTTATAAACACAATCATGCTGCTGAGAAGAATCAGAAAGAGTAAAGAGGAGAAAAAAATGGCGCATTTTATATAAATATTCCTATCCGGGTTTATAGTATGCTGGGAAAAATTTGCAAGAATCTTTGCAAACAGGTATAAGCTGGTATAAAGCAGCTTATACCTGTACAGAATACAACATAATAATTGAATACGGAAAGTGCGACACAGAGATCCAAAGGCGAATTGACATGGCAAAGGACGCGTTCCAGAAGATGAGTAAAGTATTAAGACACAGGAAACTTTCACTAGGAACAAAGAAGAGACTACTGGATTGCTGTGTGATGTCAGTTCTTAAATATGGCAGTGAATGTAGAACAATATCAACAAAGATGAAGGAAAAACTTGAACCAGCTGAAGGATGCTGCGGATATCATGGACCGGGCATGTGTGCAATGACGAGGTGTTGAAAAGAATGGAAATGAAAAGAAAATTAATATTCTGCAACTGAAGTTCCTGGGACATACAACGAAGAAGGAGAGCTTGGAGAATCTGATACTCACAGGCCAGATAGAGGGGAAAAGAGACAGAGGAAAGCAGCAGATAACATATTTGAAGGGCCTGAACAGGTGGATGACAGAAAGGGGCCTGCAAGATGTTATAGAAGAAAGCATTCTAAAAGCCACCAGAGATAGGGAGACGTGGAAGTCCATGATCCCGTACGTCCTGAAAGGAGAAGTCATATAGACGAATAGAAGAAGAATTTAAGCAAACCCGATCTCAAACACATCCCATATCACAATGGGGTTTTATTTTTATTTTTTTAATTCCCATGCATAATTAGCAAGTTTTGTGCTGTTTGTACACGTTGCTAGTTTAAAAGAATATTTGTAAAAAGAATATTTCGTTATACACATTTTCTTTTTGTGAAACTAATAGACACTTATATTGTCCCTTCTTGTAAGTCATGTAAACAAACTCTACGTAAGGCAAGCACCATTAACTGGGCAATTTACTGAAATTCGGCAATTTAATTTTAACGGCTGCTTTCCCAGTCGCTCTACCATTATAAAAAGTTTATGCTATTAACTTCTAGCTGGAGGGGTGTAGAAGGAGTTGGTATTTATGTCTAAGTGAATACAACAAACCCAACTAGAATTGGAGTTCAAATCACCTTTGCAATTCCGATATGCTATCCAGTACACGACATGCACATATTAGGTTCCACTACCTGGTATTCCTAATTGGTCACCCATGTAGGTACGTATTAATTTCAGAATTGCTTAACTTCGGTAATTTTACGAAAATCATACTTTTAGCGCCATTTGCCCGTAAGAATATGCAGTGAGTCATATCAGGGAAACACAAACGTGTTCCAGTAGTTTAATTTTTTTAGGGATTATTGTGTGGCATTTCGAATGTTTACATGATCAATTTTCATGTTGAATAGGATGAGTCAGTAGTATTGGCAAATGGGATCAAATAGCCTTAACACACTCGTAAACCAGGTTTTTGAGCAGCCGTATGGTAGAGTAGCTGTAACTTTTAAGTTCAGCATCGATAACCACATCGTTTCAACACTAGAGATCAAAGTAAATATGGTTATAAAAGTGTCAAAATAGACATTTACAAATGTTTAATTGCAATAATACATTTTCGCAAATTAGGCACTAAAAAATCCCGCTTAGCGTGCTAGCAAATCAGAGCCTATTACGCACCTCACTTTTGCCATTTTTTATACGCGTAATTACGTTAATATCCAACTTTTGCCTTCTGTAAACATTAATGACAATAGTCAGATATTTTTAGATGGATTTACTAGGTACATTCATGCACGACGCCATTATGCCCACCTGCCGTTCAGTTAGTATCCATAACAAGGCATAATATGTATTATTCGTGGGATGCTTCAATACCTAATGCCACAGCAACACCATTCCAAATTTAAAATTATGGGCCAACGTAATAAAAATTGGAGTAGTAATCCTTGTTTATGTCATAATATATATATATATATATATATATATATATATATATATATATATATATAATAAAAAATCATAACAAGTAGGAAACTTATCATATTTTAACATGTTCAACGTCATCAAAGCTTCTTCATACACAGAGAGAAAAAAAAACTGCTTTAATAAAACTGAAACATTTTAGATTTTGATATATTTTCTATCTGTTCATTCTTCTTTATTCTATTATTTTGTCGGATTCTAATCCACATAACCTCGATGAATTTTGAATAATTTGAAAAACATTTTATATCTAGACGAAAAACATCAAGGAATCTCTCTCTCTCTCTCTCTCTCTCTCTCTCTGTATATATATATATATATATATATATATATATATATATCGTCTTAGACATATGGGTATTCAGTATATCTATTCTTCAAACCGAACATCCAGTACACATGTGATTTGATTATAATTTATGCATGCCTGTATAAGAGCTGCGTTGTGGAGCAGTGGATATCGGCTCGGAACGAGCCGAGTTCGAATTCCAGTTGAATTTCTTGCATTCACTTACGCGAAAATACCCTTAGGAAAGTTATTAATCCGTCTCTTGCTCCCAGTTATGGGTTAAATAACAGGACAGATTGGGTTCTATAGCCCTGGCTGGCAACCTGTATACCGCAGAAAGCAATGGCAACCTACTGCGGGATAATCTTCTGCCCTGTCAGTCATGTCTCTTTCGAGACATGATCGCCCAAGCGTGTTTCACGTATGGCACTTAAATGACTAACTGTATAGACCAACAGCATTTTTCGGAGGTGCCGAATTCAGATTACAACTACACACAGTATGCTCCAAAGTAAAAAAAATCCATCCTTGGTTTGGAATTCAGAGTTTTCTTTTTTGATAAACCAGTTAACATCAGAGTCAACAGGACCCAGCCTTTCCTGCTATTTATCCTTATCTGGCGTTGGGGAAGAAGAAATGCAATTATACATTTAATAGGATATTATAACTAGGCTTTCCGATCCCTTTATTCAGAGCCGCCCGCCATTATTTCATCCTCCCACCAAGCTATGTATGTTATCTGATTGAATACTTTGATTAACGGTATAATCAACTCTTTATGCACCATTTAATTCCAAAACTAATTCTTCTGAAATCTTTGAATTAATTTGAAAGTTTTATTATAAATATATATTGTTAGTAGTTGCAAATGTCTACGGCTATATCGTGATGAATGCACAGGTTCCCGTCCGATCACCGAAGTTAAGCAACATCTGAACCTGGTCAGTATTTGAATGGGTGACCATTTGCAAATACCAATACCCATACCAATACCAATACCAATACCAGGTGCTGTAAACGTGAAGACCAAGAATGGTCAACCGGTCTTCCAGGTTTGAGTGCAGGGCTAACAACCCTTCCCCGTAAAAAGCAGTTTGTTACAGCCACAAAAAGTTGCTGCCCTATGCTTCATTCGATGTGATGGATAAATGAAGATGAGTATTTCTAAAAATAAAAATGCATTACTGTGTTTTAATAATATATTTCATTAGTATATCTTACTATATTAAATACATTTATAATGTTTTGTTCTGTTTGAGGTTGAGTGCTTGCCAATAGATTGAACCCTAACTGGTGCTATTACCCCGGTTCAGCTTGAGCCTGGGGATCACATTAATTAAGAGATTATTCTACGCTTCTGAAATCCTCCCAATGTTCCGATTAGGAGATATGCTGCCGGATGTAGATTATCATCATACCCAGGAATGTGTTTGCACACACACACGCACACACACAGACACATACACATACATACACATATATATATGTATGTGAGTGAGTATTTTGTTTGCGCATCTATGTACTTTAAAAAAGAAATGAAAAATTACTTTTGTCGATGTCTTCCCTGTATATAAATTTTGATAGAAGCAAGTGTATATATATTTGCCTCAGATTTCACACCAATTCAACAAAGTTACCAGATAATGATAGTCCAATCCACCAAAATGCAGAAGTACGTGATCTCTTTAGCTCTCTCTCTCTCTCTCTCTCTCTCTCACACACACACACACACACACACACACACACACGCACACACACAGACACACACACACAAACAATTGTAATTAAAAAATATCAGTATATACACCATGACGCTTTTTGTCACACCGCTTTCATATTATGCGTGTTTACAGTTGAGTAAACGTGATGGAATGGTGACCTTAATAAAGCAATTTTTTCTATTGCAGCTGCATGTAAAAAAGACCCCTTCGTTAACAGTATGCAACAGGTAGACACAAACAAGATCTGCGGATGGTATATATATATATATATGTCCAGTCCGTAAACGGTGAGGATAATCCAACAAGATTAACTTAATAGAAAATATCAAGTGTTATATCTACATAGAGAGCTCAATGGATGTTATACAGAGCAATATGATTCCGGCAAAATTTTTGTACCAAATGGAAATAATATTGTGGGATCTGATGAAATGGTCTAATTAAGCTCATAGAACTGCATTAGAATTTATAACCAATTTAAATGACGGGTTTTCCTTTATAAATATACTAGCAGTATACCCCGGCGTTTCTCGGGTGTATTGAAAGCTTTAAAATGAAAGCTTTAATGAAAATTTAGCCATGTCTGGGTGAAAAGAAGTGGTAGGTGAACGAAAGGCAAAAGGAAAAGGAAAGGAAAGGAAAGGGAAAAATGGAAAAAAGGAAAAAAGGAAAAACTGGGAAATGGTGGTTGACAAGGAAGTAAGCTAAGAAAAGAAAAAGAAAAAAAATAATTATTTCCATAGAAAAAAAAGAAACCGCTATCATCAGTGTTGAAAAAACATTGAAAAAATTTTCCAACTCAGATAAGGGAAAGGGATGTCTTCTAAAAATAGACATAGATATCTATCTGCTTCCCTGTTCACTTCTTTAAATTAAAAAGGTATTAATCCCACCCCTTTTTATTTTTCTGTAGATGGAATTTTTGGACTTCTGCCAGTATAAAATATTTTGTCATTTGAATTTGATTGAATAAATAATAATTCGTTGCTGAGGACGCAAATATATCCTCGTAGACATGGCTATTTAATGAATTTGGAATATCGAAATTTTGTTTTATTTCATAATTGGCGCTGTAATTATAATATAATAATTGCATTGAGTCTCCACCTTGATCAATTTTAATCTTAATTATGATCATTTTTTTTTATTTACCAACTTGCTTATCCTTTTGGATTATATATATATATATATATATATATATATATATATAAAATTCCCCTCGTTATAGATAATTGAATTTATATTTGCTCAATTTGAGTTCCAAAGTTAAAACCGTAAATTCTGAAGATATCCTCACTTTTTTATTCTGATATGTTTTATTAATTTAACCATCATTTTTAGCAGATACCCATATCTAATCAGTCGCTCCGTTCATTTATTAAAACTTATATTTATTTAATTTTCTTCTTCTAGGAAGTTTAATAAATCTGATGTGCGATGAACCTCTCGGCCTCGGTGTACATCAATGGTCAGCAAAAGAGGAATAGTGACTTTAAGCACAAGTTTTTCTCTGGGTTTCAAAAGACGCATATGCACAGTTTCGTTTCCTAGCGTAGAAAAGAACAATTTTTTTTAAATAAGAGGGCGGTTTAATTTTATAAATACCGCACATTTTATCACTGTAAACGTTAGTTTTAGTGTATGCTCATATTCGAGTAAACCCTCCGTTTATTTATTAAAAAATATACTTATACATTTCGTTTACCTGTCTGAATATTGGCGAAAAAATATTGAAGAAAATTATATGCTCTCCGGCAGAATTCAAAGTTGCCATGCCACTAGACACAGGGGGCTACCGTTACATCAGACGTACCTTAATCGACGCAGACACGAAGATCCATTGCTGATCAAGTAAGGCGGAATAGTGACTTCAAAACAACTTTCTCAAACTGGACGGACAAAATTTCATATCTGCTCAAGTTCGTAATCAAATCTTAAAAAAGCAATTTCTAAAAAAATAATTGATTTTATTTATTTATCTAGTCTATTGTATAATTATAAACCTAAGTTCAAGGGGTCCACGTATCGAACTAAACATTGCTTTTATTTATTAAACCGTATAATTTTTTTTTGTTTACCTGTCTGACTATTCGCGAAAGCATATTAAAGAAGTGTCCTGGGCATGACGGTAAACTGCATCCGGCAGCAAGGCTTCTGATTGGGAGCATGAAACCACTTCTTAATTGCTGTTGTTCTCAGGTTCACTCTGGCCCGGAGTGGTAGCACCTGTTATAGTCCCAACTATTGGAAAATAGTTATCCCTCCCAAACTACGGTGAAAACACAATGAAAGTGTAAAAATAGACTTTTATAGAAATATTTACATAAAAAGAGAATTTTATAGAAAAATATAAATTTTTGAAAGAAAAATATTACCATAACACATTTTTGAAGGAAAAAATATTTATTCCTAGCAAAACATTTTTAAATACAAAAATAGAAGAAATTTCAATTATCTAAAATAAACAGAATAAAGACAAAAAATGTTCATTAGAATCTGACTAAATAAACCTCTTCACTATAATCAAACATTTTTAAAAAATCCTGAAAACCCCAAATATTTGGCATTAAATAGCTCACAGTGGTTGATATACCATTAAACAAAACTCAAACCCAAACTTATATTAAAGAAAGTTATAAGCTCGCAAGAATAATTCGAAACTGCCTCCGACACTGGACGGAAGGAACCATCGTTATATCTGACGGGTTTTAACCGACACTAGGAAAATTTCACTAGAAACAAAGAAAATAGTGCTGGGTTGCTATGTGATGTCAGTTCTTCAATACGGCAGTGAATGCTGGACAATATCATCGAAAATGAGGACAAAGCTGGAAGCAGCGGAGATGTGGTTCTACAGAAGGATGCTGCGGATATTGTGGACTGAGCATGCAAGCAACAATGAGGTGTGGAAAAGAATGACAACCAAAAGGAAATTAATACAGAGCATCAGGAAGAAACAACTGAATTTCCTGGGACACTCAATAAAGGAGGAGAGCCTGGAGAACCTGAAACTGACTGGCCAGATAGAAGGAAAGAGAGACAGAGGAAGGCAGCGGATAACATATTTGCAGGGCCTGGCCGGGTGGATGACGGAACAGGGATTGCCAGGAATAACACGAACAAACATACTAAGGGCCACAAGGGATAGGGAGACGTGGAGATCTATGATCGCCTACGTTCTGAAGGGACAGGGCACATAGAAGAAAAAGGATAAGAAGATACATTGTTGATCAATAGTGACTTTAACCTAAATCCTTCACAGCATAGACTATCGAAATTTCATATCGGCTCAGTTTCGTAAGCAAATTTAAACAAACGAATTTCTAAAGAAGCAATGAATTATTATTTATTATTCGGACATATGAACATCCACTAAGAATAACATTTAAAGTGATAAAATATCAGAATCTTGACACCGGAAAGATAATAGCACAGTTATCCTATCATTTAACCAATAGCTACAGTGATTTATAGAGTTTTGCTTATCCTAAGGGGATGGACGGTAACAAAATCCAACTGGAATGTTCTCGAATTTCTTGTTCTGATCCGCCATTTGTTACATCAACCGCTCAACCAATTGTGCGGCTGGAGTATCATATTAAATTGTACTGATAATGATGTAAAGTTAACTCACCATCTTCTAAAGTAATACAGATAAAAGTATATATATATATATATATATATATATAATGTTGCGTGTAGTAGTTTTTGGCACGAAGACTTGCTTTTGAAGTAGCTGTTGTGAAAAAAAATACATATATATATTTAGCAAATAAACCTCATCACTTGATAATACACAAGAAGTGCGGAAACAAAATAGCTATTTTGTAGTGATATTATAACATCTTCATGTTATATGTTATAACAAATTCAGGTGATAATTTCTGAATAAATATTATTAGCTCTATTTTGTATTGAACACATTTTAAGAATAGTGTTTCTTTGGATACTGAATATTATTCCATCCATACATGCCCTATACAAGAACTTATATATATAGTCCCGCACCAGTAAGAAACCTGGTGCGGGAGTATATATATATGGCGGACAGACATAATCTCGCTGCTGATCTTGAACGGGTTTACACACTGTGGTGAATTGGGGCAAGAAGTGGCTTGACAACTTCAATGCGTCTAAGAACAAGCTGTTATCTGTCAAGCATCACAGGCAACCACTCCTGCCTCCCATAAGCATGGACCAAGCGATTCTCCCTGAGAGCAACACACTACGCCTCCTCGGCCTTACCCTCTCCTCTGATCTCAAATGTAACCACTATATTGAATCCATAGCTAAATCTACTGCTAAGAAGGTTGGGTCACTATGTCGATCCAGGATGTTTTTAACGCCTGAATCCATCCTGCATATATACAAGTCAACCATCCGTCCGTGCATGAAGTACTGCTGCCATTTATGATCAGGCGCCCCTGCCGTTCTTCTCAGTGTTCTCGACAGGCTCCAAAGGAGAGTCTGTAATGTGATAGGTACTGATCTGGCGGCTCGACTGCAGCCACTTCCCCACCGTCGAAATGTGGCCTCCCTTTGTCTGTTCTATAAATACTTTCATGGCTTCTGCTCGGACGAACTTAAATCACTGGTGCCTCCTCTATAGGTTTATACTTGGGCAACCAGACTGGCAACTGCATCCCACCCATTCACAATCAGTTTAGCCAAATGCAGACGACAATTCTACTCCTGCAGATTCTTCTCTCGCACTTTCCGCCTGTGGCACTCTCTCCCATATTCTTGCTTTCCTGACGGCTACAACCTCCAGAAATTTAAATACAATGTCAATATTCATCTATTAACCAGTTGACTCTAGCTCTCTTCCTACCCCCATATATCCTTCCCTTTCTCTCCATCTATGTATCTGTCATCGCATCTGCTTTCTCAGCATTCTATTGTTCCTTTCTAACTAGTTTGTACTCCTCACTCTTTTCTAATTAATCTTTTTACAGTTATGTAGCCCCCCGCTCATCAGTGGCATTTCTGCCTTGCTCGGGGTGAAATGATTAATATATATATATATATATATATGGTTAAATAAAAAGAAGACAAGAGGAAAACTTTATTTAAACCGCCTACGCATTTAATTTATTTAACCATCCTGTCCTTAATATCAGATCATAACTGAATATCATAAATGAGTATATTTTTACACACACACACACACACACACACGCGCACACACACACACACACACACACACACACATATATATATATATATATATATAAATTAAATTAAATGAAAAGCGTAAAAGCAATTTTCCTTGATAAAATATATTGTATTATATTTTTGCATTTTATATTCTGCTACATGTGTTTCTGGTTTGACGGCCTTCTTCAGGCAGAGAATGGTTGTCAACCGTCGTCTTGTTGGTGTAGTAGGTCACATCTTATAATCGTGAGGGAATCTCTTTCCGCTTTAAGGGGTAATAAAATAATTTGGAACGGGTGAAATATCGGACAGAAGAAAGTTTTGTTCGTAGTTTTTGGTAACTAATATATACATAGACACTCACACACACACAAACAAACAAACACACACACTTATATATATATATACGTACATTTACACACTTACTATATCGTGTACAATTTCGTATATGTGTTATTGAGTTCGTTTTTATTAGTATGGTGATTTTCAAAGCGTAACTTAAATGTGGTACAAGGCCGAAATTAAGGGACACCCAGTGAGTACCGCACTCACTACTCGTAATTATTCTAGCGAGACAAGCTTGCTAACCATTACACCACCTCGATGTGCCCCTTTCTTGCTAGTATGTGTACATTCTTCTGTGTGTGCGCGTACGATGTGAGCGCACGCCATCCAATTAGAGTATTTGGTCCATATGTACTCGTGCGTGTCCGTTGTGCTTAGTGGGTATTATCTATTAATTTCTGGAATAAATTTGTTCTTGAATTTTTTTTTCTTGTATTTGTATGTAGGTTTCTTGTATTTGTTTCACGATTATGAAAAAAGCAAAATCGGATATGTATGTTTATTGAGACTATATATATGTGCAGCCTCATATGTATATTTATTAACTTACGTCAATATATATATATATGTGTGTGTGTGTGTGTGAGTGTGTGTATAGTTTAGAAAAAATTTAGATATCCTACAGAATATATTTAAAGCTAAATTTTAATGTTAAATTTCCATGTCATATATTTCCTAACAAAGCAAATTGTTTGTAACAGACTCGCTGTCGATCTAAGGCGTTAACTTCAACTGCCTTTCTGTCTATACTGTTTGTTATCTTCCATTTCTTTTCTTTTTCTTTCTTTTTAGTTTTTTCCTTATCTATCTCTTCATTCGGTTTTAATTCTTTATATTTTATTCATAATTTCCTTTATTTCCTTTATTTTAACTGTATTTATACTTGTGGTTATATTTTAATATGTATTAAAAATTATGATTTGCAATTTACTTTATTTTTTATCGTGAATATATCCCATTATATTTAAAACTAAATTTTAATGTTAAATTTAGTTGTCATGTTTTTATAAGAAAGCAGTTGAATTGCAATTGACGCTGTGTCGATCTAAGACGCTAGCTATTTTCTCTTTATACTTTTTGTTCTTTTTCCTTTTCTTTTCTGTGTCTTCCTCTTCTTCTCATTTTGCAATTATCTATATTTTTCTTTTTCTTTCTCTCTTTAAATTTTTTTGAATGAGCGAGGAATTGTTTTTTGTAGATTACCGTTACAAATGGGCACGTGAACGTCTACGTGTAACTATTTTTCTGGATTATTTTAAATATTATTAACTGCTTCATCTTCCGGGTCTGACGAGCAGCATTTCGCTGAGAAGAGTATGTATTACCCATGAAATTGTAGAATGTATGAATTTTTTTTCTAAATTATATTACGCTGTAAAATTAAATAAATTTAACATTCAGTTCTTTTGAGTTCGTCCCTCGTGGAATTTACCAGGCTATACCAAGTATTCTACATTTGAGCACTCTGAAAGAATGGTAGACTTTGAAAAACAGTAGCTAATCTGGCATCTAGGCATCGTTCATTCAGCAATAAATTAAAACACTCTCAGCTATTGGGCGTGTATAATGATAATATACACGCAAAAAAGGTCTGCTTCCTTCTAACGAGCGTGCGAAGCTCAGAAGTAGAATCGCCGACTGACGATAATTGGGGCGGGTTTCAATCCTATATTTATATAATTTAAAATTTTGCGACACAGAATTACCCATTTTTCGGAATCATATTTTTACCAGGACTTCATTTTCAAGCAATCAAATAAATGTTACCCTGCGAGAAAAGTCTTTTGCAACATTTTGTTTCATCATTCACCCCCCAAAACGACCTCTTTATAATGGAATCATAGTAAAAATAAGATTTCGAAAAATGGGTAATTCTGTGTTGCGAAAATCTTAAAATCATGACATTATAAAAATATTTAGCTCTACTATTTTATTGCAAAATTAAAATTAAAAATTTCAAAGATCATTCTTAAGCAGTAGCACGCCTGAAAAGAAATTGAAGGCTATAGTTATTGTTATCAAAATTTAAATGAAGTAATGATTAATAAATAATCAGCACCTGAATATTGCATGTTGCACGAAACACCGAGTCCTACATCTGGTGATATATATCACCAGATATATATATATATATATATATATATATATATATATATGTATTTGTCTTGTCCAAGTTCAAATATTCATAAAAGCCGATATTTTAGCTAAACGTATTTAAAAATGGAACTTTGTCAATGTGTGTATGTGTGTGTGTGTGTCCGTTACATATAGACTCAGAAACGGCAGAACCGATTTTCTTGAAAATTTACACAATTGTACTATTAGTGTATGCGAGTGTTCTTAGCTAGGTTTTGTGTCAAGGTTTACCCGATAAACTTCGAAAATCGATAATCGAAAAAATCGGGTTATAGTAGAAGTGGACCGATTTTAATCAAATTTGATAAACTCATAGACAAAAACATAAGAAACGATATTCAGAAGTTTCAAGGTTGCAGTTCTTACAATAGTGCAGAAAATCGATATATATATATATATATATATATATATATATATATATATAAGGCAAGATGTTTGTGCGTCTGTGTCTGTTTATCTGTCTGTATGTCCTTTATACAAATTTTTATCCGATTCTCAGTAAACTTCACACAAATATTCTTTTGGCTAAGTCTGAGCTCCAGGAACATGGATTAGTTTTAAAGCTTTCATTACCTCCGAACAATGCCAGGTTATACTGCTAGTCGTTTATATTTTTGAACCCGTTTTTATCGTTTCTTTAATCTTTAGTTATTGAAAAGTTCTTGTAATTTTTTTTATATAAGTTCTTCTTAGATTCCAGTGCCTGTTCGGGAGACTTTGAAATATTTTACTCTTGTGCTTTGACTTTTTATTTCATATTCTGGCAGGGCCAGTCATTTTTGTCGAACTCAATTCGCTCGGCAGTAATTTGACAGTTTCCTTTGGGTTTGCCTTAATTTATGTCAGTTCGTTGAAAACTGGGTCTTATTTTCGGGGCGAATTAAATATGGAATGTAGATTTTAACAAAAAATGTCATTTCTAGAAACATGCTTGAGATTAAAATAATAAATGCATTATATCTGTGCAGTGTTCACTGTAGTGCTTTCATCTTTGTTGCTTTTTTATGTATACGCAACTTCCTATTACACCCTTGTGGAAATTAATTGAAACAAAACGAATAATTAGTTTTATGGCCAATTTCATCATCCAGGAATATATATATATATATATATATATATATATAATTTTTTCATTACAGTATTTTATTAAAGCATTACATCATTTGTCAAAATATTCATTTTTCAGAACATTATTGTTTTTTCTACAGATAGTCACTTACTGATATTACACACACACACACACACACACACACACACACACACACACATATATATATATATATATATATATATATATATATATACGTATTTTTTCTAAGATTACATATTTATGCAATCCGATTGCTTATCGTTTTATATACTTGAAACCCGAATTTCTTTAATGAGTTATTTAAAATATCCGGGAAATTTCCTGATATAAGTTCTCCATGCCATGCCTGCTCAAGAAATTTTGAAACATTTCACTCCTGTGCTTTTCTGTACGTTGAATTTTTGCTTCTTTATATAGGCAGTGCCTGTCATTCCCGTTGAACTCAATTTGCTCGGCAATAATTTGACAGTTTCGTTTGGGCTTGCCTTAATTAATGTCACTTCGTTGAAAACTGGGTCTTATTTTCGGGGCGAATTAAATATGGAATGTAGATCGTAGCAAAGGGAAATATCATTGCTAGGAACATGCTAGGAATTATAATAATAAATGTTATATATCAATGGGTTGTTCAGGTTAGTGTTTTTCTTCATTTTGCAGTTTTATCTGTACGCGTTTGCCTATTAAGGATTGCCTTTTATTCTCTATATAATTTGACAAGCAGGATAATTAAAAAAAAATTGATATTGCGATTCAGGACTGTGTGTAGGAGTAATTCGCTTGCTAATATTAATAGAATGCTTGGATTATATACACAAAGAAATCGTTGAACTATAATTCACAAAGTAATACGAGGGTCATTCAATAAATAAGGTGAATCTTTCGGTATAAGGCCTTCAAATACAGATAGAAGCTCACTTCTTTATTTTTCAACGTAGTCTCCCAGTAGTGTCACACACTTTTCTTATCAGTGCACCAGCTTCCATATTCCCTCAGCATAAAAATCTTTGGACTGATGTCTCAGCCAATCGCTCACAGGACTTTTGACTTCATCGTCACTTTCAAACTTCGTGCCACTTGTGAACGCTTTCAAGAGACCAAACAGATGAAAATCTGAAGGGGTAAGGTCTGGGCTATAATGGGGATAACCGGAGAGACACTGCTGGGACAACTTGACCCTCTTCTGTTTGTGCTCTGCAGTAAGTATCTTTGGCACCTACCGTCATCTGACCTTCATCATGGAAAATTTTGTGTGCTGTCCCAACAGATAAGCTCAAAGTCCTTGCAATGTCATCCACTGTCACCCTTCTATCAGACTGAATGAGATCATTAAATGATTCGATCACTTCAGCATGCCTCACTTCTGTAGGCCGCCCTTCTTTAAAAAATTTAACCAACTTGTAAACATTTTGGCTGAAACATGTGGCACTATACTCAGTTGATATTCTCATATGACTTTCAACTGGTTTTCACCCTTCAGCAACCAAATGCTTGATAACTGACTCCTGTTCAATCCTGGAGCATTATTCTTGGGCTGCCATCTTTGTTAATCTCCAAAACTCTCAAAGTTTTTTCGAATCTTCCCAAAAAAAAAACAACAAAAAACAACTATATCCATTTGAAAAAAAAATAAAGGCCAAAAAAAAGTAAGCTTCTATCTGTATTAGAAGTCCTTATACCGAAACTTCAGCTTATTTATTGAATGACCCTCGTACTAATAAAACACTTACTTCAAACATGCCGGCATAATTCACTCAGGTGGTAGTATATCATTTTTTCCAAGAAGAAATATGTATATTTTGTTAAAAGAGATGTTAATAGTATGTTGTCGGAAGGCATGTAATTAGTCTGTAGTTTTTCGGGTTATTTGTGTCACTTTTCTTGGATAGAAGAAATGTAATTGTTTGGTCATCCATGCAGGAATTTCAGTGGGATCGTTAACTTTTTAGCGAAGTTCTTTGGCTAGTTTTTATGTACTTTATTTAAATAATATAGCCAAAAGTTAGGAATTTTATCTATTCCTGGAAATTTCCAATTGTGGGTTTTTTTCAGTGCACATTTAACATCGTCTTCTGCGATTCCAGCTCATGCCTGTTCTGGTTTATTTTTCATTCGTTCTATCTCTTGCGCAATCCAGTCTGCTTCTTTGTTATGTTCTTTAGGGCAAGCCCATATTTTTCCCAGAACTGGATAACCTTTTCTATTTGGTGAGGGGACTGTCACTTCAATTCTTTGTTTACTTATTTCCCTGTAAGATTTCTTTGCATTGGTTTGAAAGATTATTATTATTATTGTGTCATTTTCATCCCAATCTATCGTGCTGGCTTTTATATTCATTTGGGGCAAGTACAAAACATCCTAAGTTTAGATGGTCTATCTTGGCATTTGGTTCAGAACCTGCATTTTGAGTCTACTTTATTATGTAAGATATATACCTGAAAGTCCCTCGTGAAAAACACTCATTATGGGCTGCAACAATAAAACCTTCAGTTTTAGACTTTAATCTAGATGCTCTTAACCATCGATGAGTATTAACTTTATTAACACTGGGTTTATGATGGCGTTCTGGATATTATTATTAGTATGACTATTATTATTATTATTTCGTTTTCATTATTATTATTATTTCTTTTTCTGTTTTACGTTATTATTATTATGTCATTTTTCATCATATTTCGATTTCTGCTTTGGTCTCACTACCAACCAAGTCTGCGGGGAGACCTAAGGCAGGTAGTGGCGTGTTGTTATGGCTTCATTTCATGTTTTTCTATCTTCCCTATCATCTCCAGCATTACATAGATAAAGTTTTCCTTAGTGTGTGGGCTGTACTTAATAAGACAATTTTTTGTATATCTCTTAAGCTGGGGTTTCCAGGGATTCTTTCAATGTGTTGTTTTGTTCCATTTTTTATCATTTCAAGTGCACCTACTATCACTGGCACAACTCTTGTTTTCAATTTCCACATCTTTTCTATTTCAATTTCCAGGTCTTTATATTTTGACAGTTTTTCAAATTCCTTGATTGCTATGTTACAATCCGCTGGACAAGCCATATCAATTAATAGACAAGTTTTCTCATTCTGGTTTTTAACAATAATGTCTGGCCTGTTTGCTTCAATTTTTCTGTGTAGATGGTGTAATCCCATAGAATGGTTACATCTTCTATTTCTGTAACCGGTGCTGGATGATGTTCATACCAGTGTTTGTTTACAGCTTTTCCATAATGTTTGCACATTGCCCAATGTAAATATTGCCCAACTCTATCGTGGCGATTTTTATATTCGTTTGGGGCAAGCACAGAACAGCCTGAGATTAGGTGGTCTATTGTTTCTTGGTGTTTATCACAAAACCTGCATTTTGGATCCATATTATTATGCATAATATTTGCCTGAAAGTTTCTCGTGAAAAGACTTTGGTCTTGTGCTGCAAGTATAAATCCTTCAGTTTCAGACTTTAATCCAGATGCACGTAACCATCGATGAGTATTAACTTTATCAACATTGGATTTATTGGCACGTACTGGATATTGGCCATGCAGAGGTTTGTCTTGCCAGCGCTGTTTCATCTTTTCAAGAGCTTTATCTTTGGCTTTCATTTTCATATTTTTTGCCGCAATAGTTGGTTCTTGGCTACTGTTGTGCTTTTGCTTATTATTATTATTATTATTATTATTATTTTGCTTATTATTATTATTATTATTATTATTATTATTATTATTATTATTATTATTATTTCCTTTGATTTCTGTTGCAACCAATGTCTCGACGAGAGACGTGATGTCAAAATGGCAACGTGATTTTTTATGATATTATCTACTGATTAGTTCAATATAAAAAAATAATTATGGAGGCCTTAAGATCACGCACATTTTACATAGAAAAATCACTTCATAATGTGTGAGCTTTAATTGTTAGCACATGTATTTTTGTAGTTCTTTAAGGCATGGACTACCAGTATCCGTCTATTGAGTCTCTCGTAACATTTGAAATCAATCCATTATTATTATTATTATTATTATTTGCATTTTTGTTTTGTAAATATTATCACAAAATTCGAACGAGAGAATTCAAGAAACAAGATGGTGTATCAAAAGCTACAACACAGATGAAGTGGCATATAGATTCTTTTGTTTAGTGCGGATTTTCACTAATTCTCACGGGAAATGCAAGAAAAGAAACTGTTTGCATAGAACGTACTGTTACATATAAAAGGTGTTTTTTTATCAGAATCTGAAACAGGTGAATTGTCATTTGCGTTTATTTTGTGTCTTACGTAAATTTCAAACAACTTTATTTCCAGAAAAGGTTCTTGGTTTAACCGTGAACATTTGTATTAGCTGAAAAAATGTAGAATATTATATCAGCTGTGAAGTTCACATAATACCCCCACTAAAAGAAATCTAAATCTTCAAGAGCCAGATCAAACCAAAATGAATGAAATATTGCTGAAATATCTGGGCTGATTCTGGAAAATCCACACTTCGATCTTAAGATTACTTGCGTGACCTTGTAAATGATAAATTGTTTCCTCCTCTACTATCCTTTATTCACACACGAACATTTTGTAGCATCTCAATATTTATCGTTATTGTCATGACAGGTTTTGGGGCGTAATACATTCCCTGGTTCTATTAGTCCAAATTTCCACAGCTGTTGTACAATTTCGATCAAAAGACGATTATTAATTCCACGATGGCGTCCCAAAACTTGTCATATTCTCTCTTACTAATTCGAATGACATGTTTACAATGAGAAAATCGACGAACAACACTGGTATACAAATAAATCTATACAAAGTGTCTTTTATTCACTCTTCAAGTAACGTGGCTGTGTATTAGGAGTTGGTGTCGAATGTGTCAGCACAAACGCATCTAGCCAGACATTGACCGCGCACTCGTCCGCCATTGTCCCTGTGTCTTTCTCGATGAGGGTTCCGAGCTCAACTGCCAACCAATTGATTTCTTTCTACTATTAATTTGTCTTTTACATAAGCGACGATATCATCTTTTAGGTATATTGTTTGCAAACATTTAAAGGCTGATATTAACTGACCTTGGTCATGCTGGTTATCGAAACAATCAGTTATATTCCTTCAATGCAATAATATTTATTTTACTATACATATATTTGTGTTTCTACATTTCCTGACCTGAGAAAATTTGCCCACATACTTAACTTTGAAAACTATCAAGTGTTTTCAAAACAATGTCTATTTTTCTTTTGCTATCCAGATAGCATATTCTTGCTGTTTCATAAAAGTACACTTATTCGTGAAATTACGCACCAGCTTATGCTTAGACTACGCCAAGTACAGAGGGTCAAGTCATTTTTTTATTTGTAAGGAGGAATTCCTATTCAGTCATCGTCCGTAAGACATTTGCAATGAAGCACGTCTATAAGCACTTTTTACCGCTTAGACTCAAACGTTATCTTAATCTAAATATCTGCATATTATGCGTAATTTACTCCGCACTTATTCGCCCATTTTGCATCCCATTTTACTCTTCGTGTGGCTCTTGGGCTTTGTAATGGGTGAATGATGTATGTTGTGGCGAAATGGATATCACCTGGGATGGAAGAATCGGAGAGCCGAGGTTGAATTCCATTCGATCTATACACATCAATAACTTTGTAAAAAGTATGAATCCATCTCTTCTCCCCGAAGCTATAGGTTAAATAATATGACACGCTGGGTTAGAAAATTGGCAGAAAGAAATAGCAACTTACTGCGCAGAAAGTCTTCTGTCTAGTCAGTTATGAATTGAAAGAGACATGATCGCCCAAGCGTGTGTCACGTATGGCACTTAACTGACTGACAATTTAACACATAGAAGGGGAAAATAAATGGAATCTGCCTAATCATAATTTGATAAACAACGAATAGATTATAATGTGGATACCTATTAAGAAATCGATGGTGTATTAAAATCGATGTATAAATTAATCTTGCATTATATGTATACAGCAGTTTCTATACATTTATATCCATAGAATATAAATAAATCTAAAAGACATGCCTGTGTAGCTAATCAGTATTTCATTAATTCATTGATTGGTTTTCTATGGCTTATCAAGAGACAAAATAATTTAAAATGAATATAAAGTGGCGGATTAATTCTATAATACAATCGATATATAAGCTGATCCCCCACTTTATGGTTACGATGATTCCTAAAAGATTATTTTCCAGAGAATGTAAATAAATATAAAAAAAACATGTCTGTGTAGCTAATCGGTATTTCATGAATTGATTGATTCGTTTTCTATGGCTTATCAAAAGACAAGATAATTTACTGTAGATAATGAGGGATCAATTCTATATTACAATTAATATAGAATTTGATCCCCAACTTTATGGCTACGATGATTTATTAAAATTTATATTCCAGAGAATGTAAATAAATCTAAAAGACATGCATGTGTAGATAATCAGCATTTGATTAATTGATTGATTCATTTTCTACGGCTCATCACTCTTTTGCATGTTATTTAAAGCATTAAAATATTTTTAGATTGAAAGAACATTTGAGGTCATATAAATTTAGTGATACAAGTCCTACTAATTCAAAGATTGCTGAGAGGAAGTGTTGGATTCATAGCTTTCCCAAGTATATTTGAGCGTAACTGAATCTAAAGAAACCAAAAAAATTTCGAACCCGTTTTCCGATTAAAAATCCAAAGCCATTATACATTGCACCACAAGCACATCCAAGCTTACAGCACCTAATCGATAACCTATCCAGGTACTGATGGGGATCTCTCAGTCAGTTAAGTGCCATACGTGATACACACTTTGGTCGATCATGTCTCGAATGAGACATGACTGACAGGGCACAAGATTATCCCGCAGTAGGTTGCCATTGCTTTTTGCGGTAGAGTGGTTGACAGGCAATGCTATAGAACCAAACCTATCCTTTTATTTAACCCATAACTGGAGGGAGGAGACGGATTAATACCTTTCCCAAGGGTATTTGTGCGTAAGTGAATGCAAGGAATTGAACTAGAATTTGAACTCGGCTCCTCGATTTCTCGTTCCGGGTCGATATTCACTGCACCACAATGTCCATCCGACGGTGATCAACGTTACTTTGGGGATCTCATCTAATTACAATGCGATATGGCTGTAAGTTCACACCTGGAGTGTTGGTTTAAACTATTTTGATTCAATATCAAACCAAAATCCCTAACAATTAAGCTCCATTTTCAGTCTATAAGTTATTATAATTCTCACTAACTCCATCAAAACGATACCCTTACATCACTGTGTACAGAAACTTCGTAAATAATCACAGACAAATGTATCAATAAGTGAGATTCATATTACATTGGCATCGCTTTAAGTTCTTTTCTTTGTGTTGGTTACATTTGAGGTTAGTTCCAAATAACACAACGCAAGCTAATCCCGTAAAAAACACAATATATTGTAGAAGAGAAATATGTACATAGAAGGTTAGTATAACATCGTAACAATACGGTTAGTTGAATAAGAGAGAATGCGAGATAATAACGAGACGTGAGACTTAGCAATGCGATAACCTCAGGACTAGATCTTCTGTAATATACTGTAGTCCCCCCCTGTAGTAGTATGACTATTACTATAGATAGTCTGTGGAAGTGTTCATCTTTAGAGTAATAGGGAAGGTGACAACACTTTGTCGTTGACATTTGAAACGTTTCTTAGTTAAAGTAGATTTACTAAATATTTGTTGATAGTATCTGTACTGAACTGAACTGTTATTTAATCTCTGTCCTCCTCATATCTGTAGTGAATACTGGACAATCTTCTAATAGATGAAGAAGAGACTTAAACAACAGAAATGTCTTCCTACAGAAAGATGCAGTGAATACCAAATATTTGAACAACGACGAAGTTTTAAAGAAAAACGAAGCTGATGCATAATATCAAAAAGAGACAGAATTTCTAGGGCGCCTGATGAGGAAAGATGACTTGGATGATTTTGATACTCACAAGATCGATTGATCTCGAAAAGGACAGATGAAATAACGTATAACCTAACTAGTGAACTTGAGTAAATGGATGGCATAGTAAGGTTTAGGAGAACTAAAAAAGAAACAATATCCATTAAAAGTTATAAAGGACGCGAAATTATGGAAACCATTAACACCTCTGTTCTAAAGAGACTTTTCACATAATAGAAGAATATATGTAAGGTTATTGAGCTCGTAATTGTCCATGCAAAAGCTTGTGAATTACAGTTAATTTTCAGATTTTGCTCTAATTTTTCTGCTCCGATTAAAAGAAATATCTCTTCTTTTTTGTTCCAGTATTTCTGCTCAGGTGAAAATAAATACCTGTTTCTTTCTATTTCAGTAGTTCTGGGCAGATAAAATAAATATATGTTTCTTTTTGCTACGGTATTCTTGCTCAGGAAAAAATGAATTCAATATCAGTTTCTTTCTGTTCTAGTATTTCTACTCAGATTAAAATAAATATTAGTTTTTGTTTGTTCCAGTGTTTCTGCTTAGATTAAGGCAAAAATTAATGTTTCTTTTTGTTCCAATATTTCTGCTCTGATAAAAATAAATACCTGTTTCTTTTTGTTCCAATATTTCTGCTCAGATAAAAATGTATACCTGTTTCTTTTTGTTCCAATATTTCTGCTCAGATAAAAATATAAACCTGTTTCTTTTTGTTCCAATATTTCTGCTCTGATAAAAATATATACCTGTTTCTTTTTGTTCCAATATTTCTGCTCAGATAAAAATATAAGCCTGTTTCTTTTTGTTCCAATATTTCTGCTCTAATAAAAATATAAACCTGTTTCTTTTTGTTCCAATATTTCTGCTCTGACAAAAATAAATTCCTATTTCTTTTCGTTTCAAATATTTCGGCTCAGATAAAATAAATACCTGTTTCGTTTTGTTCCATTATTTCTGCTCTGATAAAAATAAATACCTGTTTCTTTGTGTTCCAATATTTCTGCTCAGATAAAAATGTATACCTGTTTCTTTTTGTTCCAATATTTCTGCTCATATAAAAATAAATACCCGTTTCTTATTACTCTAGAATTTATGCACATATAAAAGTAAATAAATATGATTCTTTTTGTTCCAGTGTTTCTGCTAAGATAAAAATAAATAAATGTCTGCTTCTTTACGCGTGACAGTACGAAAACAAAATAGGTTAATTTTGTTTCAAATATGAGTCGATAATGCTATACGTACAAAATGAGATGGGGTAATATGTTTTTCTTTTATCTGGAAATCTCATCTAGCGCAAATGTAGAACAGACACAAATATTTCTTTCTTTTTTTTTCTTTTGCTAGTCAATGATCTTAAAGCTTAGAGGACAAATGTAGAACATAGAACGTCTTTCCTTGGTCATAATGAAGATAAATCACTCCAGGTTATCTTACTGAATTATATTCTCTACAATATTTTGTCTGTTTCACTTAACATCATTTTTTAAATATATGATGAATGTTTTAGATTAACATCATGTATATTAAGAAGATATTTTGACTTGGACGTTGACATCTTTTTAATATTAACTGTTTAATTATGTAAATTTTCTGATTCTTTGCTATATTTTCTTTTTGTCGAAGAAATGCACTATAAAATTGAGATATGTTTTTTGTAATATTCACTGATCATTTTCTGATCGAATTGACCCCAGGAAAGGCAATAAAGCCACAAAAGAAATTATTTACCCGACGTGGAAAAATTAAAAGCGGTAAAATTATCAATGACGGAGAAAAAAAAAGAGTAACCACGACAGTAGATATCGATTTAAATCACATTTTTAAAATATCAAATTTGGCAGGAAAGTATCGTGCCCAAAGGGAGTTCCACAAATGAAAAACGAATGTTTTATCATAGAATTTACGATTATATCAAAACAACTCAGTTGTATAATTTATGCGATCTCGACTCCAGTATAGTCTGCGTTTAAATTCATAAAACCTTGGTAGCGAAATACTCACCCGAACAATTACCACAAAAATATATTTTTTTAATCATATCACCAAGCAAGGCATTTTACTGCCGCTGTTTTGCCGGGGGCTTACATAGGAGGAAAGTTATGAGAAAGAGTCACAGATTATAGGGGTGACAGGAAGTGGGTAAGAGAAGGATGAGAATACTGATGAGAGTGGAGTGGATGGAGAAAGGAGCATGAGAGAAAGTTATGAGAAAGAGTCACAGGTTATAGGGGGTGTCAGGAAGTGGGTAAGAGAAGGATGAGAATACTGATGAGAGTAGAGTGAAGGAAGAAAGGAGCATGAGAGAGAGAAGATACAAGTTAGTGAGATAAGAGATGACTGTCTTCAAACTCCTGGAAATTGTAGCTGTCGGGGAAGCAAGTAAACAGAAGAGAATTCCACAGGCGG